>JZKD02S1930177.1:119426-142734 GCA_000966675.3 Picea glauca
CACGTTAGGTGGGGCTAGCATGGGGGAAACCACTTTCTCGGACCCCCCCCACCGCTAAAGAAAAAAGGTCAGGGGGGTCTAAAATGCTCTGATAACTTGTGCAGGAAATAGTTGTTATACGATAAGAAGTCTTATCCATTAGAAACATAGGATAAAAATATATACAATGGGTAGCACTAAACTTACCTTTTCCACTTTTACACCATGGTCTTATTTTCCTAAGATAAAAATACAAAATTTACTGAAACAAAGGGTATTTTAACAATCCCTTTTAACTTTTACTGAGATAAAAACACTAACCTATCAACTAACCTAGTCATCTAACATATTAATCCAGCTTAGACTGTTGGATTAATTATTACTCTAATCTAACTAATTTGGCTAAGATTAGAGTATTTGACCAAACTTGTTCACTAACCTATCTAATTTGGCCAAGATTAAATTGCTTGACCAAATTTATTCACTATCCTATCAACATAAATTCAAAAAGTTTGATCATGATTACAAAATATTATTCAACCCAAATTTATTTTTCATGGGGTTTTGTATTTTCTCTTTTTTATTTTGTCTTTTATTATTTTTTATACCCTCTTTTCCTTTTTTTAATTTTTATCTTTTTCTTTTTTTTTCTTTTTTTTTTCTTATTGTAAATCATTTGCAGAATAAAATATTATTTACAATGAAATATGACTAGAAGAAGAAATTATAATCACTAGGTGATACTATGAAAGATAGGGTAATAACAAAAATAAAGAAATTAACCAATTATCCCATTTTCAATAATTTAACTTTGTCCCCAATGCCAACCAAAATTTCCTCAAACATTCCAAAGTTTGAAGTGAAGTCAGATGAATACCCTATAAACCATATCATGAATTTTCACTTGTGGTATCCACCCAACAACATCATAGAGGATTTGTCTGGTTACACATGTGCCAATGAATCTTAATTGGGTCGTCCACTAAGTGGTACACTGGAGAAAAATTTTGCTTTCATGCTACGTTTGTATCCTTAGTGAACACATTCCTAAAATGTTTTCAATTACCATTTCACCATGACACAGGCCTATAAATTCTCATTAATTTATGGAAAAACACTTACGCACATGTCGTGGATTACATCCAAAAATGGCATCAACTTTCATGTTTGTGCAGGATTAAAGTTAAAGATAAACTTCTTATATGATGGGTTTTAAATTCTCTCTTTCCATTAATCACTAAAAATGTGGCTACCACCATGCCCTAGAGTGAGGATGAGGTTATCCTCAAATATCAACGCTTTGACCTAATATATTCTTACTTGAGGTACTTGTCATATGCATATTTCATCATGCCCACAAACCTCCCCTTCCCAACTGTCAAGGGGACACAAATCGCTATGACCAATGATCGCCATGTCCCCTCTACGCATACATGTTACTCTGCATGTACATGTGTTTTCCTACAATAGTCATAATTATAGCAGGGGGGTATCTACATCATACCCATAGTATGGGAACCCACACCAAATTAAGCCATAATATATGTTCCACATCCTTCCACAAGCTAGTGTTATTCCCCCACAAGTTCAACATCACATTGGTGTCAACTTTGTTCAACCTTCACTAGCTCAACGAGTTAAAAAAATTGAACAATCGATCTTGGTTAACACACCACTACACATAACAATGGGAATAAGAAAGGGAAGAAACCCTATATACATTACTACCATAAATTCCAAGCTCACTACGCTTGAATGTCTCTCTAATGATATGAAATATCTTACCACAAGGGTTCATTAATTCAAGGATCCTATCTCCTATGAACAACCTTCACACAAAAAGGGAATTGACTCATCCCATTCCATGGAATTTTATTCTAAACCCCTTTCTCATGACTTGCATATTCCTAAATTTCATGTGAATAGATATCATAGCTCAGACCCCATAAGTTGGGACACTCAAATGGCACATTATTTCTCATTACATGGAATCAATAATGACTTAATTAAACATTGTTTCGATTTCCTCTATTTGGATCTAGAATGTTGGAAATGGTATAAATGGCATAAAAAATCACATAGAGGTTATATTTCTTGAAACCAATTTATTGTAGACATTTATGAACACTTTGACATAGACACTCATCATTTGGGTCATTTGACCAAGCTTAAACGGTCTGTAAAGTTGAAGGCTACATCATTTATTTTTAGAAATTCTCTTTTTGAACTAAAGGCATGTCATACATCTTCTTCCTTGAATTCTTTATTAGTGGCCTCAAAGATGACATACAAGATCACGTTCTAATGGATTGCACCCAAACCTAGATTGAATCCACTCACCAAGCCAAGGAATCATAGTAGGTAGTCACTACTCAAATAAAAAATCCATCATTTATTCCATGTTCCCACCCCATGGATCCAAATCCTCCTTCCCCTCCTTTTAAGGTCCATAAATTAACCCACGCAGAAATGGTTGAACATCAACTTTAGGGTATTTTCTACAACTGTGATGAAAAATACATTCCAGGGAATAACTTTAAGGAGAAAAAGATCTTTATGGTCATTTCTGAGAAAATTTATGAATATGATGGTGATATTTCCCATGCCGAAGAACTTACCCAGGACGATGATACTATCCCACCCTCTGATCCACGCAAGGTCAAACCTCTCATCTCTCTGCATGCTCTCATTGGTATCTCTACTTCCCAAACACTTAAATTAATTTTCTATATCAATCATCTAAAATTCATTATCCTCATCAATAGTGGAAACAACCATAATTATATTCATTGTCAAACTGTTGAAGAGACTCATTGATATATCCATGCACTCTATAACTTTCAAATCATGATTGATAATGGTGGTTCCATGAAATGTGGGGATCATTGTGAAAATGTGAACCTACAAATTGGTGATTATAATATGAAATCCCACATGTTTTCTATTAAAATGGATGGTTGTGACATTTATTTGGGTGCTAAATGGTTATCCACACTAGGCCCAATCATTGTAACATCCATGTTTGCAATCCCCAAACTAGTGATGTATTTTTTAAATATGATGTATGGAAGTGGACCAAATGATGTATATTGAATATAATAAATAAAATGTATCACCATATTTAGATGCATATGGATGTATATTTGGTTTCTTAGTATTTACAAGAGAGGGAAGGGGTCTGAGGGGGAGAGTTTACCCATATCTATTAAACCCAAACCATGTTTCTTAATTATCCTTAATTTAAACCTTCTATTTTTTGTTGAGTGTTCTAGAGCCAAAATATTGAATTCATGTAAGAGGGTGTGTGTGATAAGTCACATCCCATAGTTATTGAGAGCATGGGAGCTAATTATAATAAACATTGGGAAGGGTGTGAGTCAAGGAAGCATGGAAGAAGGAAATTTGTATGGAGAAGGAGAGCATCTTTTAGAAGCATATTTTTGGATAGCAAAGATATTTTGAGTGTTGAAGATTGAAGGAAGCCAAAGTGAGAATGTATGGCAGATTTTTTGGAGCTCTAATTTCATGTGAAGAAAGGTTCTGGGCCTGGGAATAATTTTTTGTTCAATAAATTATCAAGGGAGCAAGTTTTTTTTGTATGGACCCACCCTAAAACTTTTAAAATTTTGTGTAGTTTCATGTGTTTAACTAGATATCATCAAACATTTGTTTAGAATTATGGGAAAATTGCAGGCCACTCAATTCCCTCCGTAAGAATAATGGTTTGAGTTGGAATACAATTGTTTATCAATCCTTCCAAGATTTGAAATAGGCTATATGTATGACTCCAAATTTGGACTTTCCCTACTTTACAACGACCTTTTCTTTGGAGTGTGACACCTTCGGGAAAGGATTTTAGGTATTTATCATCTAAGAAGAAATACCATTTTTCTTCACTAGTAAACAACTTTCTAAGAGAAACTTTGAAAAATCCATTGATGAAAATAAAATGTTGGCTATTCTGCATGTGCTGGAGATCTGGTGTCCTTACATTCTTGTGCAATGCTTCCAAATTAAAACTAATCATTGTAGACTTAAATATTTTTCAAAACAAATAATTTAATTCCCTGAGTAAAAGAAGTGGTTCAACCAAATGTTCATCTATATGATTATAATATAACTTACAATAACGGAAAATAGAATGTGTTTTTTGATGCTCTTTCCAGGAAATATGAAGAAGAAGGGTCCCTCTTTTCACTCTCCTTCATTGTCGATTGGTTAGAGGAAGTTCATTAGGAATGGTCCCAATACCCAAAAATTTATATCCTAATATGTAACATACCTAGCCACCCACAGGCCGAGGTACACTACCTTCAAGCCCACCGTTGGACTTCGTACTCTTACTGGTACCTTATTTAATTAATAAGAACGCATAAGATATAAGATTTAGTGACATGCACATCAATATCCAACAAGCATGCATAATATAAGATTTAGTTAAATGATAATTAAAATACAAAATGGAATACATTCATACATAGATAATAATATCACAGCAGAGAGCACTTATCTTTATAAAAAGGAGACACCAACTGGTTGCAAGCCAAGGACATTCGACCCAACCGATGTAGACACCACTGCTCCAAATCTCAGCAGCAATGTCACCCCTGAGCCATTGCTATGAATCAACAAGGGCGGTTCCAGAGTGTACTTGGGTTCCCAAACTAGTCATATCTCAAGATCTCATAGGTTTCCCAGCACCCACAAAAATCCAAGTACACAACTCTCTTTTACCCATCCTGTACTACCCCAAGAGAATGGACCTCCACCCTTCTCTTCCACGTAGTCCCTCATTTAGTCCTTCTCCTTATTTTCCAAGGCCTCTAGCATAGCTGGTCCAAAATCTCAATGCTGGAACTCTTAGGACTCACATTTGTGAGAAAAATAGGGCATAGGCCAACGCATCTCAGACATGAAGTCCCCATATCATGGCTGGATTTCACCAGCGACCATTACAACCAACTATCTCGTGGCTAATTCTCAGTAGTTCCTTTCCATTTTCCAAGCCAAGATGTAGGTGAGGATGGATCAATGAATGGGTGAGTGAGTGCATGAAAGTGTGTGAGGGAAACAATGATACTAAATGCAGTAGTGAAGGAGTGGACGAGCCAACGATCAATGACCAACCCCACAATTAGACTAGGGATGGGTTTAAGTATTTTCGTGGGGAATCAAGAACCTCCTGGACTTCCCCAAGAAGCTCACATAATTAATCCCCTCCCTTAGGCAAAAAGGGTAATTAACATATGAATAAACATTTATCCCCTCAAGCCCCCTCTCTTGTGGAATCATAGCCCCCTATAATGCTAGTCCTTATCCGTCTATCATCCAACGATGTGTTTATTATAAATAATGATAAAAAAATTACATGTCTTGTGCACATTGGCCTTTTAATAATTGTTTGGGAACCTTGGCCTCTCAGCATTGTAACAATACATTATTTAAAATGGGGGTTCAAAATATGGGGTGTTACATCCCCTCCCACTTATTTTGGCATTGTCCTATGTGCATATACAATATAGAGATCAAAATTTCAAATTTATTCAAAAATTTGTGGTTACTCTGTGCGCATGGCATCTTCATTCTCCCATGTAGCATCTTTAAGACTGTAGCAGTTCCACTGAACTTTTACCCACTCTATAACTCGATTTTGGAGCATTTTGACTTTTCTGTCCAATAACCGCACTGGATGAACTTGAAAATCTCCCTCCGTCTCTACCTGAATCAGATGCCAAACAATAACATGGTTAGGGTCATGTACATCTTTCTTTAGTAAAGACACATGAAATACATTATGCGCATTCATGGAAGCAGGCAATTCAAGCATGTATGCAACTGGCCCTATTCTATCCAATATTTCAAATGGACCACAGAATCTGACTGCCATCTTTCTACAAATACCCAATTTCAATGAGAATTTCTTGGGCTTCACTTTCAAAAGTACATACTCCCCTACTTTAAATTCTCTAGCTATCTTTTTCTTGTCTGCATAAACTTTCTGTCTATCCTAAGCTTCTTTTAAATTTTTCTTGATCTTGTTGGCCCTTGACCAAGTTTTGAGGATCCTTGGTTAGGTTTGACTTACTTTTGGGACTTCGATAGGCTGTTGAAGGTGAAGTGCAAGTTGAAGAATGGATCGCGAGATCTTGGCCCCTTTTTAGGGCCTTTTGGATTTTGGGCTTATGTAACAGGTATGGGGATGTCAGGCCATGGGTTTACCCATGTTTAGGCTTCATTTCTAATGTATAAAGAGAAACCTAGGCGATGTAAGTAAGTGTGTGTGTGTGTGTGTGTGTGTGTGTGTGTGTGTGTGTGTGTGTGTGCGTGCTAAGTGAAAAGGCACAAGTGTGTGATACCAAGTGCTAAGTGAAAGTGATAGCTTACATTATTTGTGCATGTTGTGTGAGACTTTCAAGGCTAAGTGCAAGTGACTGTAAGAGATTGAGTAGAAGCTATGTGTTGTAACGCAGCTTGGAGAAGGAGGATCTAGTGAAGTGTGCATAGATATCATGTCCTATGAGGAGTAGGATCTTATGGCTCTGTGCATGTAGTTGATTGACCAAATATAATAAAAGATAAGAAGAGTTTGTGGACATAGCCCAAGGCTGGGGGTGAGCCACGTATATCCTGTGTTTCTATTCTTTGTGCGACGTATTGATGTGTTTATGTGTTTATTTGCATAATTGATTTGATATAGATGAATGATAGATAGATCTGTTAATGATTTGGGATTAGTAATATGGATGAATGCTAAATATAACCTATGTGAATGTGCTTAGTTCTTGAATATGCTAGATATGGGTGAAAATTGTGGTGCTCTGTAATTAGGGTTTTGTCTGCGAAGTGGATACTGGTTAAATATTGATGAGTCATAATTGCTAAGTTCTTTGTTAAGTTATTGTAATCATAGATTGGTGTCCCAGCTAAGGTTGCAGACATATGATTCCTACAACCACCCCTACCTCTACCTCAGGTGAGGCTTCATTTACTTCGCAGGTATTACCGAAAGGGCCCTAGTAGAAGACCTAGTTGTCTTTGTTGTCAATCTATGGATCATGAAGTTTTGAATTTCCCTAGAATGATTTCTAAGGTTGAAAGAATGAATATGAGACAAGAAAACCCTAAGGAAGATCAAGAAACTAAGACCACGACAGGATGAGAGACTATATTACTACAAATGAAAGAGACACTGAATGATCACCGAAGTATCAACTTATCAGAGATCTTCAAAGAAAAAGAGTTCATAGAAACAAGAATAGGAGACTTCGATATAGACTATGTTCTAGATGAGGAAACATAGGTGAATATTATGATGGAAAGAACCTGGGAAATTTTAGGAAATCCTGCTATGATTCCTTCATTAGGAGGAATAAGATTATTTAGAGGAAACATGATAACCCTATGTGGAAGAATCACCCAGATAGTTATGAGTGCTCATGAAACTACGATAGAGGAATATTTTGAGGTTGTTAAATTTATTGAGAACAATGCCCCATTTTCTAGGTTATTAGGAAAACCCTAGATTGAGAGAAATCAGACCAGAAGAAAAGAAAAGGAAGTCTTAGAAAAAAAGAAGAAAGAATTAAAATATTTCATGAATAGGAGGATAACGCACTTGATTGAAGAACAAGAGAATAGGTCGAAGCTATTTAAAACCAAAAACTTGGATGTCGAAGTTCAATGAACACAAGAAGATTCATAGAAGAATGAAGCACCTACCCCAAACAGATAAGAATTATTTCCCTTGGACCCTATGAAAGAATCTCAACAAGGAGAAGTTACTATACCAAAAGGAGATAAGAATTAGAATGAAAAGAGGAATATCGAGACGAAGATCACTGGGAAGAAGGCTAGAAAACTTAGTAACAAGAGAGTAAAGATAGAAAAGTTACAGAAGGTCCCAGAGGGGATTTCACGGAGGGAAGGTTTGTAGAACTGGAACTTCATCGGGATAACAGAACAACACAACATGGCACTTCGCCATGGAAGAGAAATATAGCTATTGAAAGCATTATAATCATTAGCCCGACACCCCAAACGATTAGACCAACAGTTATGACCGGAAAGATCACCATCGGACCATTGGGATCGCACTGTAATGGACAAAACTGCATTGATGAAGGCCTCTTGTCCATTGGAAAATATCCATTGCATCAATGTCTACTTATTCAGTTGAATGTTGCATCAAGAACACTTTTACGAATTGTATCCGAGCCAACAAGAGAACTCATTGGTACCGGGTTGTGTTTATTGAGATCGACACCTATTCCATTGCTTTGAGCATTCATTCATCCACCTTAGTTATCTGATCTCAGCATGTATGTTGGATGAGCTCAGCGCCACAAAGAAAGTCATTGAAGAAGTTCTAATTGACTTTATGGTAGAAAGAGTGATGTCCATAGGAGTTCAAGCTTAATCAACGTGAGGAGTGAAATCCTCCTCATCAAATGCTCGTGGATTTGGACCATCCCATGTTGCAGATGAGAAAAGAACCAAGCAAAGAGATGACTTAGCAAATTCGAATTTAATCTCGTCTGTTCTTCCCAATTACATCATGCCTGTAGCTAGCATGGTGAATCATGACAGTGTCCCGAGGGACTTCGACTACATAGTCATCACAGTGTACCCCCTGAAGGGGATACATGTAGTCAGACCACAGTTGGAGAGGATCCCAACCTTGAAGATCAATGACTATAATCTAGGGGATCGTAAGACCTACGACATGCTCGCGCCTCACAAGTACTTGAATAAGATGAAGGGAAATAGATCAAAGATCATTCCCCAACCATAGACCATGAACATTTCCCACTCCACTATCCTTAATGTCATGAAAATTCCACACTTTGGAAGGCACCAGGAGGTTAACACGTGCATTAAATTCATGTTCTCGTGCTTCCAAGGCAGTTATTGATCCGGATTTTATGAGAAGAATGAAATGAATACAGACTATTAACAGGTGATTAACAAAAAATAACAGAGATACAATAAAATTGGTTTTCTATTCAATAACGAAATAAGATGAAACTGTAAAATGCAGCGGAAACAAGCTTGCTAGAATGGTGGTGGCTTATCTCTGAGAAGAGATGTGACGACAGTGCGCATTCGCAAGAAAAACATTACAATGAGGCTCTGAATGCCTTTTTACAATGAGAAAGAATTCCAAAAACCCTATACATCCAAAAACCTAACCCTAGAAGATGAAGCGCCAAAAGTCATGTGGGCCCCGTTTGGGTAAGCTAGTACATCAACTTCCCGGGGTCGTAACTTTTGCATACGATCTCCGTTTTAGGTGTGTGATAACCCGTTGGAAAGGTATCAACGAGGAGATTCATTTTGGGGGCTCAATCATTCCTTTGCATATCATTGAGGATATCGATACCGAAAATCTTCATTTAGGCCCTCAAAATGGCCCTAGAAGTAAAAACTGCTAAAAATAGTAAATTGCCAAAAATGTTAAAAAACTATTTTAAGCCGATTGGAAAAGGTGGGTGGCCACCGATATCCATCTGGATCAATCATCCCTCCTTAGGAAGCAATGGTCTCCATTGCGTTGAGGCCCCCCATTAGATGAGGAAATTTCTACTGAATTTGGCCCCGGGTGAGCCACTTGCCTTGGTGCAGGAGCTACCCTGCTTTGACGACTCGATAAAGTTGGATCCTTTGTTGTTGAGTGCCCTTGACCTATCTATCCACAATCTAATCATCAGATTCCTATTGTATGCATTCATGGTTGAGCTCTGTTGGTGTCAATTGTTCTGCTACTTCTGAGGTGTCCAATAATGGTGGGAAATAAGGGCAAAGGAGATCCACGTTGAACACTAGGTGCAGGCCAAGCAAAGGAGGAATGTTGAGCTCAAAAGAATTATCCCCCATAGCCTTCGTGATAGTGTACAGTCCATAACGGAGTGGGCGAAGCTTCCAATGGGGTCCTGTAAAGCATTCTTTCTGCAAGTGCAACCAAACTTTGTTGCCCACCTGAAACTTATGCGGCACCCGATGTTGATCATGGCATTGTTTGTACTTGTCATTAGACTTCTGTAGGATTCGAGGTGACCACAAGGGGAAGTGAAACATCTATGGGACCCAATGGTTGGAATCCCAACCCCACTTGAAAGGGGTTGTGGCCGATTGATCTATGCAAGGCTTGTTTGTATCTATGTTGGACATAGGGAAGGCTCTCATCCCATGTGTGAGGGTTCTTTGAATTATACATGCGAAGGATATGAAAAATCATTCGATTTACAACCTCATTTTGGCCATTTGTCTCAGGGTGGATGGCCATGGATTTGGTGAGCTTGGTGTCCAGTAGTGACCAGAGGCTCAACCAAAATGTGATGAGAAATTGACTATCCTGATCTGAGACAATGGTTTGTGGGATTCCAAAATGTACCCAGACTCGTTCAAAGAAGAGCTTGGCAGTGGCCTCTGTTGTGATGCTATTCTTGTAGGTAACCAGAATCGCCATCTTAGAAAAGTGATCAACAACCACAAAAACACATACATTTCCTCACTTGGTGGATGGAAGGCCTGACATGTAGTCCATTGAGATGGATTCCCATTACCTGTCAGGAGTAGGAAGAGGGGTGTACAGGCCCTATTTCTTAGTGGTCGATTTGGCAATAGTGCAGGCGACGTAGGAACTGATATACTTGTTGACCTCCTGTCGAAGTTTTGGCCTGTAGAAATGTTTCTATAGCATCGCCACTGTCTTTTCGACGTCGAATTGTCCTGCCACCCAACTGTAGTATCCTTCCTAGATCAACTTCACTCGCTCACTTGATGGAACACAGATATAGCCCAGACGACACAAGAACCCATCCTGAAGATGGAAATTATTGACAACTGCATTTGCACCCAACATTTGGTAGGTGGTGGCGAAGTCAGGGTCTATCTCATGGCTGCAAGAGTCTAGCACTGTGGTGAGTGTCGTGACTGGTGGTCTGTTGAGGAAATCAATGACACGATTGGTGCTTCCTATTTTATACTTGATGTTGAGGTGGAATTGCTGCAAGTATGTGGACCACTTTTGATTGCAGTCATTTTGCATTTTTCCCTGTGTTTGCATGAACTGCAGTGGCTTATGATCAGTGTGGATGACTGTCTCCTTCCCAAGAATGTAATGTCTCCACTGGCAGCATGCTTGCACAATGGAGTACATTTCTTTGTCATAAGTAGGGTACTTACGAATAATATCTAACAGTGTCTCACTATGATAGGCCATAGGGTGGCCATGTTGAGTGTGAACAATGCCCATAGCATAGTCTAGAGCATCTGTCTCGATCTCAAAGGGATGCTACAGGTCTGGTAGTGAAAGTACTGGGGTTGAGCACAAGTGCTACTTCAAATCATCGAACACTTGTTGTTGGGATCACCCCCACGTAAATTTCTCCTTACCACCACCCCTATTTATTTGGCTGAGGTCCCATGCAATATGGGAGAAACCCAATACAAACCTGCGGTAGAAATTAGCAAGTCCCAAGAAGCTCCGAAGCTCAGTGAGTGTTGTTGGGGCTGGCCAGTCACGGATGACTTGGATCTTGGCTAGATCCACATGTACTCCATGCTGATAAATGATGTAGCCCAGGTAATGGACCCTGTCCATGCCAAAGGAGTATTTTTCTAGGTTGGCGTATAGCTTGTGCTACCGCAGGGTGTGCAGAACCTGTTGAATATGCTGCAAGTGTTCGGCCCAAGTCTTGCTGTAAACTAGAATGTCATCCAGATACACCACTACAAAAGCATTGGTGAATGGTCATAGGATATCATCCATCATCCTCATGAAAGTGGCTGGAGCATTTGTCAAACCAAAGGGCATGACCAACCATTCAAAAAGTCCTTCTTTTGACTTGAAGGCAGTCTTCCATACATTTGTTTGTTCTATCAAGACTTGGTGGTAGCCAGACTTCAGATCAATCTTACTGAAGCATTTGGGCCCCGTGAGTTGATTAAGGAGGACATTGATTCGGGGAATCGAGTACCGGTTTCTGACAGTGATTTTATTCAGAGCCCTGTAATCAATACAAAGTCGCCAGGTTCCATCTTTCTTTTGTACCAGCACGATTACGGTCCTGCAAGGTGATGAGCTAGGGAGGATGTGCCCCTTGTGGAGCAGTTCTTGGATCTGTCACTTGGTCTCCTCATTCTCTAACAAAGAGTGATGATAGACTGGCCCATTGGGTAGCGATGTGCGAGGGGTTAGATCGATGGCGTTCTTGACGTGGCAGTGTAGAGGTACCCCTATTGGTGAGGAGAAGATATCCAAATTTTCTTCCACGACCTTATCTACTTGCTTCTGTTGTGTGGAGAGGTCAGTCATAGAGACCCTGGATGTGGCTGTGATCTTTTTCTTATTATGAGAACGAATCATGAAGAAGATAAACTTCCCCATCTGAGAGATGACCTTCCTGCATTACTTAGTAGAGATCAAGGAAATAGCACTAGGTGGGACTGCCTCAAGTATCTTGTACAATTTCTTGTTCAAAGTAATAATAACAATACGAGGCCTAGACTCATATACAACATGACATTTCCATAAATAAGGTTGGCCCAAAATAACATCACAAACTTCGAGAGGAGAAATATCACACAATACCTCATCTTTGAAGGGCTTAATGTCATACGACAGTCGACACTGTTGGTTGACGCAGAGATCGCTTCCTTGGCAGAGCCATCCAATGGTGTAGGGTTGTGGGTGCGTTGTTCTTGGTAGGGCCAGCTGCTTGATGACCTCTGCTGAGATGAGGTTCTTCTGGCTACCGCTATCAATGATGAAGTGCAGTGGGGTGCCTTTTACCCACATCTACGAATGGAAGAGGTTCTCTCCTTCTTCTCGCTCATCTGGTTCACCAGGCAGGAGCTTGGTGGTAGCAACAGTGGCACTGGGTTCCGCGTCAATGATCCGTCTTCCCCTTTCTGGTTCTGTCTCCATGTCAGAATCTTCATCTGATTCAGAGGATTTCACTTCGGCCACCAACGACTGCTTTGAGCGGCAGTCAGCAGTGTTATGCCAAGGGCTCTTATGGAAGTCACATCACTTCCTGGTATCTTTCTTTGTCTTTCCGGTGTCCTTCTTTGCTTGCGGCTTGTACTGGTTTTCTTGATACTGTCCATCTTTTCTCTATCCTTTGTTCAGTGGGTTGGGGCTGCCCATTCTTGGCTTTTGTTTTGAAGGGTTCCCAGGCCCAAATTGTTGCGTCCTTTGTTTGAGCTTCTGCTTGATTTTGATGGCATATCGGTAGGCCACACCCAAGGATGAGATGTCCAGAAATTCCATTTCAGCCTGGATGTATCTATGCAGAGCATCGTGATACTTGAACACTAGATGTCACTCTGAATCTTTGATACCCAACTTGATGCACAAGGTATGGAAGATATTTGTGAAATCTAGCACTGCTTGGTCTCTTTCTTGCCGGAGTGTGGTCCATTTGGTATATAGGTCATCATAACTTCCGACAGGGTAGTATTGTTCCTTAATAGCATCCCTGAAGGATTACCAGGTGGTCGTGACTGAAACTAATGAGGTTTCCTCTGTTTCCTTTTGCTCACAGAAAGTTTCCCACCAATCTTTGACATGGGGAATGGATTTGAGGAGTGCAAAAGTAATCTTTTCTCTATTTGAAAAATTATGAACAGAAAAATACCCTTCTAGTAGATTCAACCACTTGTCTACAACATCTATGTCTATATAACCTTCAAATATAGGAACATCAAATTTTATTTGTACCTTGAAGGGGGCGACACCTCTGTTCGAAGAAGATGCATCACCTATATTTGCCGAAGGATTTGCGTGAAACTATCCATCATCTCGTTCCTCTGCTGCATGAGGGATTCCTCAATCAATAGTTTGAAAGGATCTCCTATCCCATCATCTTTATTTTCTCCTACCATGGGAGGTCACTTGGGCATGTGAGAGATTTTGTCCTCAAGAGAAACAAGCTCGAGACCCAACTCTTTGTACTCCGACCTCGTTGGGACCATGCATTAAGACGACAAGGAGCAAACTGCTCTGATACCACTGATCCAAATTTTATGAGTATAATGAAATGAATACATATTATTAATAGGTGATTAACACAAAATAACAGAGATACAGTAAAATTGGTTTTCTATTCAATAACGAAATAAGTTGAAACTGTAAAATGCAACGGAAACAAGCTTGCTAGAATGGTTGCGGCTTATCTCTGAGAAGAGATGTGACGATAGCACGCATTCGCAAGAACAAAATTACAATGAGGCTTTGAAGGCCTTTTGAGAAAGAATTCCAAAAAACCTAGACATCCAAAAACCTAACCCTAGGAGATGAAGCACCAAGAGTCATGTGGGCCCTGTTTGGGTAAGCTAGTACATCAACTTCCCGGGATCGTAACTTTTGCATATGATCTTCCCTTTAGGTGTGTGATAGCCCGTTGGAAAGGTATCGCTGAGGAGATTCATTTTGGGGGATAAATCATGCATTTTTCTATCGTTGAGGAGATCGATACCGAAAAACCTTCATTTAGGCCCTCAAAATGGCCCCGGAAGTAAAAACTGCTAAAAATAGTAAATTGCCAAAAATGTCAGAAAATTGTTTTGAGCTAGTTGGAAAAGGTGGGTGTCCACTGATATCCATCTAGATCAATTATTTATGGTTAAAGAATTGTATTACCATCGATCTGATGCTGATCCATAGGATCACCGGATTGAGCATGCAAGGACCCAACCTGTAGGACTTCTACCCAAGGAAGGTTGCAGATCGCGCCCTGACACAGAATATTAAAGACATCTATGGAGATGTAGAGAAAGGGACATGAGGCTAAAAGGTAGCCTCCATTCAGAATGGTGCAGTGCACCTCACTTGGTAGTTGATTGTTGGTATGCTAGTCTGAAAGAATGGACCCACGCAGGTCATAGGGTTTGTGGTTAACCTCACAGGAAAGTGCGTGGAGGGATTACAGATGAACTGGGTGAAGTACTTAGTCAACCAACTAGAATTTGATTTCTACAAAGCTCAGGATTAGGTCTACGAGTTCCACTTTAGCTGGTTGTTGATCCTCATCACATTTACAACTTGGGAGATGCCGAAAGGTGCAACCTTCCCGGACATTGAGCTGTTCAAACGACTTGCTACAAAATTCACCATGCTCTAGTACTCAAGTGACATGGGAAAATAGTGGCATTTGAATGTAGTATTTCATACCTACTACCTACAGCTAAGAAGGGGAATTGTTCCCTAAGATGACACCAAACACTCTGGACAAGTTCAAACACCTTATGAAGTTTCGCGTAGATAGGCATTTCATATATATCATCGTGTGTATAGATGAGAATAAATAAGAGGTTAAGTCATACTATAAGCTCACCGAGGAGGACCTAGAATAAATCACTAAGGAATGGCCCACAAAGTTCCTTATACCAGTCGCTAAGGTAGAATTGTCTTATCCAAACCTCATTGGAAGCCCGATAGTTACCCGCAAGGAGTATAATGCACCCAACAGTAGCATAATGAAGAAGAATGAAGATGTACAGGAACTAACCACCACCTCAGAAGATACTTCCTCAGATTCACCAGGCGGAGGAGGAGGTGGCGAGGTGGACAAAGAGGAGAAATGAGAAAAAGAAGGGAAAGAATATAAGAAGGAGCAAGGCGAGGTAACCCCATCATGGAACCCCCTTGATGATGTAGATCCATTGAATAAAAGGAAGGTTTCCCCCATGAAACATACATCAAAGAATAAATCCAAAGAAAGCAAGCCGAATCTTCAGACTGTACTCACGATCAATGATTTTGATTTCATCATCGCAGTCATATCAGATGCTTCACATGACATTTTATAGAACAATGAAGCCAACCAAGAATCCTTGTATGACAAAATCATGACAGAGACGAGAGGGGTACAATAGGCCCTTCACTCCAGTAACACAGTATCCATTGCGCCCCTGCCATCAGAAGAACCAGAGTTGTGAGATGAGCCTACCCAACTCCCTAGACTAGTTGATGCAACCAAAGTTTTCCTTCATCGAGCACAAGAAGAGAAAGAACAGGCCATAGAGGCCCTGAATCAAGAACAAGAAGAAATGGTAGAGAAACGTTAGGTTGCATAAAAGGAGAAAAAGGACCTTCAATCCAAGTTTGCAGAAGATAGAGCATAGGCCAAGCGAGAAAAATAACATTTTCTCACAGAACAACAGGGAGCCAAAGAAGCAGTCGACAAAGCACTTCACTATACGATAGGATTAGAGCCAAAAGAATAAGACTGAGTTGAGCATCAAGTAGCATAGATCACAGAAGCTATCCAGAAGCTACAAAAAATAATAGCAGACTTAGAGCTCTGAAAAGTACCCAACACTCCACCAGATGTACGAGATCAAAGAGAAGAAACTGCTCGAAGCACAGTTGAAAGAATCAAGGCCCTCGCCATGGAATGTAAAAAACTAAGTGATCACAATGCCCATACTTATGAGAGACTCACTGATTATTTTGAATTAAAGTCACTGGAGTCACAACTCCAGGAGGCAAGGAAACAAGAAGGAACAATATAGGCATAGTTGAAGCCCCTATCAACAATCGAAAGGATGAATCGATCTCAAGAAAAGTGCAATTCCCAACAACAGTTCCACACCATTCAGAGCATAGTAATGTAAGTGACTCGAAGACTCCAACCAATTCAAGATGAGGATTTCCAACTATTCACAAAGATTTAAACCTGAGGAGTAAAATTGGAGAAATTCGTCACTGCAGCTGAACAACGCTCAGAGGGACCTGCCAATGAAGCAGTAATCCAATAGTTCGTCGAATAGGAGTTCGTTGCACACCAACAGGTCGAAGAAGCTTGAGAAAATATTGAGGCTTTTGAAGTAGAGCTACCCAGACCAGAGTGACTTGGGATGAGTAACAAGTGAGTGTTGGGGGTCTGTTGTCCCTTGATCAATTTTGGAGGATCCTTCATCAGGTTTGACCTACTTTTGGGACTTCGATAGGGTGTCGAAGGTAGAGCACAAGTTGAAGCAAATATCTCAGCCCATTTTTAGGGCCTTATGGGTTTTGGGCTAATGTAACGGGTATGGGGATGTCATCCCATGGGTTTACCCATGTTTAGGCCTCTTTTGTAATGTATAAATAGAAGTCTAGGCGATGTAAGTAGGTGTGTGTGTGTGTGTGTGTGTGTGTGTGTGTGTTTGTGTATGTATGCTAAGTGTAAAGACACAAGTGTGTGATACCAACTGCTAAGTGCAATTTATAGTATACATTCTATGTGCATGATGTGTGAGACTTGCAAGGCTAAGTGGAAGTGACTGTAAGAGATTGAGTAGAATCTTTGTGTTGTAACCTAGCTTGGAGAAGGAGGATCTGTTGAGGTGTGTGCAGATATCCTGTCCTATGCAGAGTACGATCTTGTGGCTCTATGCATGTAGTTGATTGATTGAAGATAATAAAAGAGAAGAAGAGTTGGTCGACGTATCCCCAGGCTGGGGGTGAACCACATATATCCTATGTTTCTATTCTTTGTGCGATGTATTGATGTGTTTATGTGTTTACTTGCTTAAGTGCTTTGATATAGATTAATGATAGATAGATCTATTAATTCTTTTTGCTTAGTAATATGGATGAATGCTATATCTAACCTATGTGAATGTGCTTAGTGCTAGAATATGCTAGATATGGGTGAAAACTGTGGTGCTATGTAATTAGGGTTTTATCTGCAAAGTGGATACTGGTTAAATATTGATGAGATGTAACTACTAAGTGCTTTGTTAAGGTATTGTAATCACGGATCAATGTCCTAGCTAAGGTTGTAGACATTTGAGTCCTGCAACCAGCACTGCCTCTACCTCGGGTAAGACTTCATCTACTTCAGAGGTGTTGTCGAAAGGGCAGGTAGTTAGGGTTTTGTTGGTGCATTGTTGTAGCGTTGAACCCTAGGTCTACCCTTGTGCCAACAGATCTTGACCACCTAGTATTCCATTTCCCTGAGCAACTCCATCCCCAGTACCACTCTATCTGCTGGGTTGTCCCAACTTACTGGAGTATCTCATTTCCTACCATAAAAGGCTTCAAATGGGCTCATTCTCAATGAATCTTGATACCCATTATTATAGGCAAACTCAACCAAGTGTAAGTAATCTTCCCACTTACATGGATTATCCATCACATACATTCTTAGCATTTCTTCAATTATTCAATTGACCGTCTCTATTTTCCCATCTATCTATGGATGATATGTGGTGCTAAAGTTTAGATTTGTGCCAAATCCTTTAAATAATCCCCTCAAGAAGTTGGAGGTAAACTTTGTATCTTAATCCAATACAATTGTCCTAGGTATCCCATGCAACCTAGCAATTTCCTTCATGAAAATTTATGCAATATTGGTCATTGCATGTGTTGTCCTCATAGGCATAAAATGAGAATCCTTTGTTAATTTGTCAACCACCACCATGATGGAATCATGTTGCTTATTCATTCTGGGTAATCCTGTGATGATCACTTCCCATTTCTTCTTTGGGATTGGAAATGGTTGCAGCAAACCCGTTGGGTGCCTATGCTCAGCCTTCACCTTCTAACATTCCATACATAGAGTGATGTAATTAGCAACATCTATCTTCATTCCCAGCCAAAAGAACTAGCTTCTTACTGCTGTAATTGTTTTCTGGTAATTGAGATGTCCATCATAAGGAACATCATGCATTTCTTTCAATACCAAATTCCTCAGTTCTCCAGAACTAGGAACATAGATTCTATTTTTATGCATGAGTAATCCATATTCCTTTATCTCATACTCCTTTATTTTCTATTGTACATCTCCTTTCTATAATTTTTACTTTACCTATAGGTAATGTTGGTCTGTAACAATACCATCTAAAATTCTTTTTTTCAAGTCGGACCGATGCACTCTTCTACTAAGCACATCCGCAACTTTATTCTCCTTTTCTTTGATATGCTTCATATCGAAGTCATATCACTTAAAAATTCCAGCCATCTTGTTTGCCTACCATTCAAGGTTATCTGTTCAAAAAGATACTTCAGGCCAATGTGGTTTGTCCTTAATTCAAATTTCTTCCCCATGAGATAATTCCTCCACATCCTCAAGGCGTGAACAATGGAAGCAAGTTCCAAGTCATGCATGGCATGGTTCCTCTCATGTTCCTTAAGCTTTCTGGATTCATATCCAATGGCATGCCCATCTTGTGTGAGGACTCCCCCAAGTCCTTCCTTACATGCGTCTGTACATACCACAAAAATTTTATTTGGGTCAGTAATATTTAACATAGGTACACTCGTAAGTAATTCCTTCAACATATTAAAATTATTTTCACACTTGAGTGTCCATTCAAATTTAGTTCCCTTCTTTTCCAAAGAAGTGATGGGATGAGGAATCTTAGAGAACCCTACTATGAACCTTCTATAGTAGCCAACTAATCCCATAAAATATCTGACATATGACACATTTCTAGGCGTTGGCCATCCTCTAATGGCTTCGATCTTCTCTGGATCTACTGTTATGCCCTGCTCTGAAATAATGTGTCCCAAGTAATGGATCTACTTTTGATAAAAAGAACACTTACTCAACTCGGCATACAACTTATGTCCTCTCAGTAGTTGCAATACCAGTCTTAAGTGATGTCCATTCTCCTCTTCATACATAGAATAGATAAGTATGTCATCCAGTAATACTATGACAAACTTATCCAAATAATTTCTGAATATGTCATTCATTAAGAAAATGAATACAACTGGTTCATTGGTCACTCTGAATATAACCTCTACAAATTTATAATGCCCATACCTGGTCCTAAAGGTTGTCTTATGAATGTCTTCTTCCTTGATTCTTAATTGATGGTATCCTACCCTTAGATAAATCTTTGAGAATATATTTTCTCCTCTTAGTTGATCAAAGTGGGCATCAATTCGGGGTAGAGGATACTTGTTCTTTACAATGTACTTGTTTAGCTACTGGAAGTCAATACACAAACTCAAGATTCCATCCTTATTTTTGACAAAACGTATTGGTGCACCCCAAGGTGAAACACTTGGACGTATATAACCTTTCTTCAACAATTCCTCCAACTACATTTGTAATTCTTTTAACTCTAGTGTGCTCATTCTGTAAGGTGTTTTTGACACCGACGCAACTCCTGGAACTAAATCAATTGAGAAATCTATCTCCCTTCTTAGTGGAAATCTGAGTATTTATTGGAATACATCTTCAAATTCTTGTAGTACAGATAAATCTTTGATCCTTGGCCCTTTTTTATTATCTGGCTCTTCCACATGAGCTGCATACAATTGACATCCTTTCCTACAACATCTTTTTGGCTGTAAGGATGAAATCTCCCTTATAGAGATGGGTCTTGGAACTCCTTTCACAGTGCTCTGTTTTCCATTTCCGTCAAGACATGCAAATGTCTTATTATGACAATCTAGGACAACATGATGCTTGTCCAACCAATCCATTCCAATCAGAATATCATAAGACCCCAATGGTATGATTTTTAGATCAATGCTAGTATTCACGCCACTAAGACTTATGGAACAACTTCTGACCATGTCATGGATTCTTCTTTTGGTTCCAGTGGCTAACTAAACCAAACATTCTTTTGAAAGTTTACTTTTCTCCGAATGTAATCTATCCACTATCTTAGGATCGATGTAACAATGACTTGCTTTGGAATCAATCAAAATAGCAACATGCTGATTTATGATCTTACCTTCCACCTCGATTATATTGGACTGGTACTCTGCTTGTCGATCATTTAAAGATAAATAGATTCTTCCCATATCTTCGACTGTTGTAGATTCTTGGATGTTGTACAAAGTCTTCACTTCATCCTTTCTATGTGGGAAATCCTTATATAGGTGATCTTCATTGCATCCCCAACATTGGATTGGTGGTATTCCCCTTTTCCCAAGGAATATTCCTTCCTGAAATCTCCCTTAGCATGTTGATCTTGATGATTTCTATTAGGCTCATTCCCATTGAAGGAAGGTTTGAATCCTTTCCTCCGTTGATTAAAATTCATATTTTTCTTGTCCTTCCAAGAATTCTGCATAGATTCTCTTCCATGTCCTTGCTCATAGAGGTATTTAACCTTCTTGATGGATTCATTCAAGGTATTGGGCTCATCATACTTGATATTTTCCTTATAAAAGGCTGGTAGTCCACTTAGAAATATCTATATTTTCACTTTCTCATCACCAATGAACCTGACATACTTGAACAATCCCAAGAACTTTTTCTTGTACTCTACCATAGTCATGCTTCCCAACATGAGTTCAAAGAACTCCTGCATTTTCTTGTCATAGAAGTTCTGTGAGAGGTACTCCTTTTGGAAGTACTTCTTGAACTTCTTCCAAATGATCCTACTCTCATTAACATGTTCCACTTTCTTCAATTGGTCCAACCACATTGCAGCCTTCCCATGTAAATGGTAGGTGGAAATCATGGCTTCTAGTTTTGATGAATAGTTATGCAACTGAAAATATCTCATGTGCCCAAGAAGCCATGCTTCAACATCATATTACCTTTCTCTTTCACCCTCAAAGGAAGGTGGCCTGAGCTTCCTCAACTTGCCTTGCAAGCTATCTACCTCTTTTTTCCTTCTTTGGTGTCTGACAGGAGATGCCTCTAGACTTCTTACTGGATAATATGATGCATAAAAAATTATTTCTGAGTAAGGAGGTGAGTGATGTCCATGAGCTCTGCTAGCCCTTCTTGAATAACCAAATCTTCCATGATCATCCTTTCCTTCATGGCACCTGCCTTCTTCCTCTTGTCTTGATTTTGATCCCTTCTTCATTTGTCTCTGCAACTGATTTAAATTGTGCAACACTCGAACATTTATATGACTTTTCTCTCTCATTAGTCTCTCATTGTCTACTTTGTATCTCTGCACTTCCATCTTTAGGCTTCTTACCATTTCTATTAACGTTTTCGGCTCTCCTTTTCCCTTGTGTCCATTGGACTCTGTCTCTCCATTACCAACTCTGGTATTCTAGCCTTCAAACTCCTTATCATGACTGGAGGCTCCCTCTCCTTATTCCATTTCCTCAATACACATACTGATTTGATGTGTTTAAGCCCCTTAATTCAACAAAATGTGCAATTGGCCATTTTGTTATAATTATGCATATGATAAACAAAATTTCCAAACCATAATACAAGTCTCTTTATTTTTTTTGTTCATGGAGATCATATCCCCATTCTCTGAAAATAACAGTTTCTTGTTATCATTGGCTGACACATAATTTCATCCTACACAGGTGATTCCTTCAAGCCACCTTCCCAGGTGACCATGACTAGAAACTTGTTGACGGGCGAAACAGTCCATCCGTCAACTGGGAGAGTGGAACCGGTCCGAGGTTGTCTAAATAACCCAAGCCGTTTGGAATGGACCACCCTGACGAGTTTAACGGCTCCGTTGGCCGCTCTAAGGTCTCCCAGAGAAACCAAAGAGAAAATTTGATCTAAGCTAAGAGATCTAAACTAAGGAAACTAGAAACTAATAAAAACAAACAAACTAACTAAATAAAAGAAATCAAACTAAAATAGAGGAAACTAGAAACTAATAAAACATATAAAGGAACTAATATACTAAACTATAAACTACGCTAACTATTCTATCTACAAACTACTAACTATTCTTATAATAACTCAAATCAACTACTTAATTATCAGCTATGATCAATCTTTATTCACAAATAAACAATATGGACAAATTACAGATTTGATTAAAACCTGTAAAACTGATGTATTTGCTTGTTGTCCCAAGACAGCGAAGATAACTCTTTTTGGGTTTTATGTTTTATGAAGAAGAAAGTAAACTAACTGATATTAAATCAAAATAATATCTAGATTAAAATACTTAATGCAAGCAATAAACTAAATACTATTTGACCTGAAAACGCTCCAAGTTCGTCCTGCGTATGATATCTTCTAAGCTGATTGGAGGAGGGAAACTCACACCAGTTAATCTCTTAAGCTTCTCGGAAACGATCAGCTATAATGCTTCCTGAATTATTATTACAAGACAAACAAGACATAAAAGGTTATCATAACAATTTTTTGATTATAAATTCCTGCAAAAGGGTAAACCTATTGTGCAACAAACTTATATATTTCAATTCAAAGTATGAAGAAGACAAAGCTATCATTCACTAAAAAGAATTGATAATTGTTATGTCTTTTATCGATTTAGGAAGAAACAAGATATGGATAACTGCAATAAAATTATGTCATTTGCATGTGATTCAGATAGCTAACGCAATACTAAACCATAAACAAACTGATATACAAAACAAAGAACAAAGTGTTGGTATATTGAAAAGCGGAAAGCTACAACAACAACACCAATTCTG
>JZKD02S1930177.1:147217-163092 GCA_000966675.3 Picea glauca
TTAAAATGTTTTGTGGCATAATATTGCAATGGTAATATTATAAACTGAATTTTCATGTTGATAGTTTGGCAATGATGTGTGTTAGTTAAACTTTCAATGGTGATTTTATAAATAGAATGTTAATGTTGGAAGGATGTAGATGAGAAGTAATAGGTGATACAGTTGGTCATGGAAATGTTAGGGTAGTGTTGTTTGTAACCCAAAAACATAAACCCTTACTCCTTAAATGAAGTGTTAGGGGGCTATAGAAAGTGAGCTAGGATTGGAACCTATCGTAGAGTGATGTGGGTAATTAGATTGCTATGTATGGTAACGGTGTTAGATAATTTCATGGCAAGAAGGAGAATTAAATCAGCTTAAAATCAGTTGCCTTGGGTTGTATTGTTAAATGAATAGTTATGGTTGCTTTCCCATGGATCTAGAATTTATATAATCGAATAATTGTGAGATAACGTGCTGACCTGTTAGGCTTTTGAGAAGACAGAATTTGTTGTTATCACTAGGGTTATGTGGTTGAATGTGTTCGAATTGGTTATCTTATATAAATGCAAGGTCTTAGACCGTGTACCTTCAATCTTTAGGTCATAGTATTGGGGGAAATCGAATTCATGGCCTTACCTTCCCTTAGGGGTAGGAGGGAAACTAGTGAGCTAATGGTATATACAAGCAGTAAAGGATCGGAAGTCTAATGCTAGTTGAGTCATGGACAAAGCCTCAATCTAATGATGGTTGGTTGCCATCAGAACTCTTGGGTTTCATTTCCATAGTGGTCGTGATGTTCGGGGTACTCGGTTGTAATCATTGTACTGCTTGGTTGCGTATTTCGGGCGGGATGTAGACGTCTCCTTATAGCCTTAGGTTGATCCTTTGGTTGAGTCTTAACTAAGGGTGATCTATTGGTTGCGTCTTGCTAGTCGTCGGGTGACGACGCAGGGTCGAGTGTGTCTGCTCCCTCCGTTACGCGCGCACACACTTTTCACGCACTCAAAAAAAAAAAAATTTTGCACTAGTTACTGGAGTTGGGTCATCGTAGCGAGGGGGGATGTTACAAATTCGAATCACTTTGCTCGTAACTGATTCAGATCACACCATCGAAAATTGCATTACAAACAACAACCTATTTTTAAAATGTAACAAATTCAATCAAGGCATAGAACTAAAGATGGACAATGATATCTATTCGATGATCCATTAAAGCACAATCAAATCCAATTGGATCTTAAACCATAACAAAATAATACATCAAACCAAAATCACATATAGTAAAACATGCTTATGTAACAGAGCAGGGTGTCATATAAATGATCGAGAACTATACCATCACAGGTGCTGAGACTATGTCAATCTTGAATCGACAATAGCCGTAGCAGACTCACAATTTTTTGAACAGGATTGTCCCATCAGTTCATGGTTTCTTGTCGTTGGATTTCTTCGTTGCATTCTGACCAGTGAGCCTCGCAACTTGGTCTTCCAAATCACGAATTTTGGATTGCAATGTTGGGACATCCAAATAGTGTCTCTCTAACCACATTCTGCACTGATCACAAGGTGGTGTAATAGCCCGAACAGGAGGGGGTTCTGATGATTACCCAAGGGTTTCACGTGGTGGTTTGATACCAGGGAATTCAGGTTCTTCACGCAGGTAAGGAGGTGAGTTTTCAACAAAATCGCAAGAAGTTTTGTCACACAAACCCATAGAGTAAGGGTATTCCTCAGTGAGAAACCTTTCAACTTCAGAATCTGAGTCTTCGCTGACTGTGAGAGGCTCTAACTGCATAGGGGGTTTCGGTTTGTTCCTCGCCATGCGAGAGATCAGCCTAGCATTCTTCTTGCATCTAGTATTAACACCAGACTTTGCTCTAGTCTTACGGGTTGTAGCTTTAGCAACTTCGGTCTGCTCAGTCATAGCCATAGGTGAATTAAGAGGTAAGTCGGGTTTAGGTTTGGGTAGGAGAACATCATAAGGCACAGGGGTAGGTTTGTTTTCGGCAATCATAGGTTTATCCACCTGTGGAGGATGCGATCCTTCAAAACCGTTGCGGCTGAGAAAATCACGCCAGGAATCTCGATGTAACCCCAATTCATAAACAAAAATCATCTTAACTAACCCAACATGAAAAAGGCTAGTGTCAGCATGGCTACGCTTATATCTCTTAGCCATTTTGAACAGACTTCGGTGCAGATAGTGTGGCATACTAAGCCCAAAACCCATAAAAATCATTAACAAGCGTAGGTGAAATAGGAACACGAAGCCATACCTGCCTTCACAAGTTACAAACTATTTGATAATCATCAAGAGATCATACCAGTGAGGTTTCAACATCTTCGCCGGTAAGCCTCGGTCGCATGAATTCATTGTGCGAGATTGAAACAATAGTGTCCACGGGACATCCTTAACCTTATAGCTTTTGGACCATTTCTCTCCCTCGACAGGAAAGCCAGTCGCAGAGCTGAGGGATTGTTCGGTGACTTCAAGCTGTACATCTCGAACTTTGGCTCTATAGCCATCAAACGATACAGCAAACTGTCGAGACACAGTGATGTCATAACCATCAAATTTCCTGATAAATGGAATCCATCCAAGCTCTTCTAAGTCGTCATATGCACCATCAAAAGTTAACAGTGCTTGGGACCCATTGGGCTCGGCACTCACAACAGGAGCCATAGTTCCTGTACATGGTAGGGTTCCAAGTGAATGAAACAATACACAGAGTGATAACACGAGGGTTTAACAGATTGAATGCTTGACGAGACCGAAAATAACTCCAATCGGGCGAAGGTGGGTGGATTACCACCGCCACGCACTGCATTAATTGACTGAGTACATCGTTATCAAAACATGATAGTTTATACCATGCTTATCGGCCAGGAAATCAGTGTGTAATCATGTTAACGTGCCACTTATCCGAAACAGAACTAACACCACGCGTTACATTCAAATGCCAAGTGTACAGTTCAATCAACACAGCATCCAGCACTAACCATTGATCGATCATATCAATTTAATGCTTCATACCACCATTAATACATTCATGTCAATACATATTCTGAAACTATGTGATCGTTCCATGATATCAAACTCATCAAACAATGTATCAGGGTTTGGAACCAAATAATCGAAATGCCAATAGGTTAATCAAAGCGCTTTTGCAAAACTTCAAACTATTACCACTTTATAAGAAATCAAATTCATGGTATTACCCATGTGCTTTTAGCATAATCGGAGTGTCAAAACATTGCAAGAAATGATCACATGAAATTGGTAAGTTAAGAGTTCGAAGCAATAATAATTGAGTCATATACAAAACCAAAAGTAATTATGAAACTTATGACATCACGCATAACTCATAACTTAACAGAAATCAAGTTGGACAGTTAAAGTGAGTGGATATAGTTTGAAAGAACCTTTTGCAGTGAAGTGATAAACCAATGATCAAACGTCTTTCAGCAAATCAATAAAAGATGACGACAATCCAAACAACAAGAGAGGTGTTTTCACACTTTCAGTTGTGAAAAATCAAATCGAAATCAAATTTGCAATTTTCGCAAAAGGGAAACAAATGTCTTGAAGCATAGTGCGACGAAGATTTGTCGTTCAGAAGACAAGAGGTGTAGGCAGCGTTTTATGGTAAATAAAAAAAAAATGAGTTGGCTGCCAACAAAACTACAGCTAAATCCTTCCTTAACACTTTTTTCTCTCGAAGACCACCAATTCGACCCTTAGCTCTCCTTCCCTCAACTCTCAATCTGCATATGATGACGACCATGACCCTGCACTTAGTTGAAAATGTGCTTATCCATAGCTTCAGGACTTTGGTTCTTTGAGCCAGGACTGGATTAACGATCCTCGTCCTCTTTCATGATCAACGATGGAGATCCACTTTGGGACTTTGTTCTTGAGGAGTCTCAACTTTCCTCTCTTGCCTCCTCTTGGAATGGTTTTACCCAAAGTTCATGATTTTCTGGCAAGTGCCCTCCCACATATCATCACTTGTGAATCACTTCAGCTCTTTAGGCTTTGAAACTTTCAAAACTTTCCTCCTGCACTTTCTCGCAGAGTGATTTCACCCAAAGTCAATGATCATTTGACGTGTGTCTTCTAGAATCAATAGTCAATATGTACTCCGACCTTCGAGAGTTCAATATTTTTTGACCCAATACAACCTATCACATCTTTCCCCACTGGAGTTTCTAGTCTCCAGACTACACAATCTATCAATACATAGTTAAATACTAGAAGTGGACACGTGGTCCAATCAGGCAAGTGACACATGTCACTTTCTAACTGACATTTCAATACTCTAAATGCCCAAAACTTACTAACACGTGGCACACATCCCATGTTTCCACGTCATCCCAGGTGATGTCCACAAGCCATGTCACTTGGGCAATTCCAGGATACACATGACCTCTAAGTGACTTCATCATGCCCCACCCATTTGTCTCTTTGGGCTTTGGGAATTCATGAGTTTCCACACAATCACACTTATAATTCTCCCAAATTCCAATTTCTTGAACCGATCAATTGTTGCCATGTGTCTCCCTTATTGAACGACCCATATTAACCGCAGACTTCGGGACTTCAGAAGTTACCGTTGCAAGGATCAACAACTGCAATTCCTTTGGGCCTTTGGACTTCGGAAAACTCAAACTTCAACTTTTTCTGAAATTGTTTTATCCGAAGATACTAATTAACTGATGCATTTCTCCCATGGATCGATGACTATGATTTCTTCGGGTCTCTGGATTTTGGAGAACTCAATTCTCAACCTTCACTTTTCCCTGAAGTCTGCGGATTTTTATTGCGTTTCCTCCTATATCAGATGGCTGCCATTCACTTTGGATCTCCGTGGTCCAAAAATTTCAATTCTCAACTTCTACTTGCTTGCCTTTTCTTAGAGTTATTTCACTGAGAGCACATGATCAGTTGATGCATGTCCTCCTAGAGATCGATAGTCCCCATCTACTTCTGCTCTTCAGAGGTTCGTCCCTCGAGTACTAATATGCCACATCACTGCCAGCCTTTCAATTTGTGGGTGCACACATCAACAGTTTGGAGTAACCCTCTTTTTTCCTAGCAATTCTCTTGATGCTGACACATAACCCCTTGGTGAAACTGTGGTTTGGATTGCATGACTGCCTTGGGAAATTATCTCTCATGCAACTTGGTTTCTCGCAATTACTCATATCCATTGATATCACTCTCCCATGGGATATGACGGTTGTGACCTTAGCCCTTGCTTCCTTTTCATCGGATGACCCTTTTTCACCTATCCTCCAATCCAACGATCCTGGATATCCCTTGATCCTACAGTGGTGATTGCTCCCGAATTCAAAGGGCGACAATCATGATCCTTCAAACTATTTACAACATATCTTTGACAATATAACTCCTGTGTAGATTATGCAATGCCATTCCTCCTAAGATTTTCAAATTCATGGTCAAAGTTCTATATTGACCACGAGACTCTGACCAACATACCTGGCTCATACTGGCCCGACGTTTCAACCAGAAGCTCTAATACCAAACTGTAACATGCCCAACTACCCACAGGCCCGGGTATGCTAGCTTCAAGCCCACCCTTGGACTTCATACTCTTACTGATACCTTCTTTAATTAATAAGAATGCATAAGATATAAGATTTAGTGACATGAAAAACAATATCCAACAACCATGCAAAATCTAAGATTTAGTTAAATGATAATTAAAATACACAGCGGAATACATTCATACACAGATAATAATATCACAACAGAGAGCAATTTTCTTTATAAAATGACGACACCAACTGGCTGCAGACCAAGGATGTTCCACCCAAACGTATACACCACTACTCCAAATCTTAACAGTAGTGTCACCCCCAAGCTAGGGCTATGAATCAACAAGGATGGTTCGAGAGTGTACTTGGGTTCCCAAACTAGTCATCTCTCAATCTCTCACAGGTTTCCCAGCACCCACAACAATCCAAGTACCCAACTCTCTTTTAGCTATCTTGTACTGCCCCAAGAGAATGGACCTCCAATATTTTATGCCATGCAATCCCTCACGCAGTCCTTCTCCTTATTTTGCAGTGCCTCCAGCACAGTTGGTCCAGAATATCAATGTTGGAACTCTTAGGACTCATATTTGTGAGAAAAACAGGGCACATGCCAATGCATCTCAGACATGCAGGCCCTAGTTCATGGCTGGATTGCACCAGTGACTATTACAACCAACTATCCCATGGCTAATTATCAGCAGTTCATTTCCCTTTTCCAAGCTAATACATAGGTGAGGATGGATCAATGAATGGGTGAGTGAGTGCATGAAAGTGTGTGAGGGAAATAATGGTATGAAATGCAGGAGTGAAGGAGCAAACGAGCCAATGACCAACAACCAACCTCAAAATCAGACTAGGGATGGGTTTGAGTATTTTTGTGGGGAATTAAGAACCTCCTAGCCTTCCCCAAGAATCTCATGTACCCGATCTCCTCCCTTAGGAAAAAAGAGTAATTAACATAGGAATAAACATGTATCCCCTCAAGCCCCCTCTCTTGTGGAATCATAACCCCCTATAACTCTAGTCCTTGTTTGTCTAGCAACCAATGATGTGTTTCTCATTAATAATGATAAAAACATTACATGTCTTGGGCACACTGGGATTTTAATAATTGTTTGGGCACCCTGGCCTCTCAGTATTGTAACAATACATTATTTAAAATGGGGGTTGAAAATTTGTTCTGTTACATAATCAAACAATTCCAACAAGACACTAGCACATCTATGATACTCTTGGAAAAGAAAGGAGCTTCTCTATAAAGGACTATTATATTTAAATAAATTATCTCACATTAAATCCATTTTTATCTCGAAACTTCATGCATTTCCAATAGCAGGGAATTTTGTGTTTAAAAAAAAATATGAATTGATAGAAAGATCCTTTTTCTAGGAAGGCATGTAGCATGACATACAGATCTTCTTGGTCAAATATGATACTTTCCAACAAAATAATGGGGAAAAAATCTAGGAACACTACAAACTCTCCTATTACACCATCTATATGGATCGATACCTCTATGGAATGCATTGTTGGATTACCAAAATCTAGAAATAAATCAGTCATCATGATTGTTGTAAATCACCTTCCAAATATGCTTATATGTGTGTTACACATTATTTTCTTCATCCCTATGACTATTAATGATGTAATCCTGTCTGTAGTCTTCAGAGGGGTCAGTGGCCTAAGTTCCTGAAGAAAGAAGGGAGAAGAACTTTTACTGAGAAAAGAAGTTGCATTTTCCTTTATGAAAACCCTATTAAAGATGATTTTCACATGCTGCACTATGGCTATGGTGAAAGAATGTCTGATTCTTGCAGGCTGCACCATAGCTAGGTTGCAGGAGGTTCACAGGTTTCTCTATAAGCATGGTGTGAGAATTCTAATACATGGGAAAAATGAGCATCTTCTTGATGCTTCTAGAAGGAGAAACTTCCATGGTGAGGTGGCATCTGAATGGTTTGGATCTTACTCACTTTCATGATTTGGTGGGATCATCCTAACCTCCTCACCTTATCGTCTTCAGCTTATAAAAGGAGAGGATCTCTCATGGAGAAAGCTAGGCTTGGATGAGATTATATTTTGATTTTGGAGCATGGATTGGATTGAGATTTGGAGATTATTGGCTTGGCTAGATGTGTCATTTTGTCAAGATAGATTGTGAATATTATCAGATCTATACTCTCATAATTATCTGAGTGGAAGTGTGTGGAGAATGAAGGACAGTTGGAAGGGAACTTACGACATCAAGGCCATGGTTTTAATCTCTCTTTCACATTTAATATGATACAGTAATATGATTCTTTCCTATAAAGCTTGTTGTGTTTTATTGTATGATTCCTTGATCACATACATAGGTTTATATTGAGTTTATGATATTACTATCACTTTAGTTGGTTTCTTTCTATTGTAGGTTCATCAATGTATGAGCATTGGAATGGAGCTCTGATGGCGATGGCGAGAGAAAGTGGCGCTTAAACGGTATGTCACCTATCCCTATTTAGTTAGTAAATTCAATATCTAAAACTTAAGGAAAGCGTGATGTTCTAGTGTGTTTTCTTATAGATCTAGGTGGATCTAGGGAGATCAGTTAGTGTCTGCACCTACCAATTTATCCAATAACAAAATTGGCGACCATACTGGGGATGAATTGTTTCCTAGTTAGTCTAGTCTCCCTTGCTTTGATTGCTTGTTTTATGGTTTCTGAGTCTGTGACAGATCCATCCAGACTCTCTGGATTTGAATGTCCACTTAGACGCTTTTGTCCTTTTCCAAATTCTCTTTGATTTCAAGCAGTCTCGCACTATACTAGTCTATAGCCTGTGGAAATCTCTCAATTTCGTACCCTACTGTGTAATCCAGTGTGACATGTTCGCACCTACCCGTGTCCATCTTGCGAACTCCACTGATTTTTGCATTGCACCCTATAGCTAGGCTACAAACCCATTTGAAATTTTTGTTTGGAATTAGGCTTTCCTATCTTTTGATGCCCAATTTTTCTTTGATAAGCTGGATTGAACTTTTGGAACCTATATTGATCTGTTTACAGTCTGCTTGACATTCTTTGAGTTTCTTTTAGCCATCTTGGCTATGTTTGGCGTTGAAGGATTAGTATCTTGCTTTGAGTGTCTTTCAATTCCAAAGCCTATGTTTTCTTTAGAATTGTTTAGGGAAAGATCAGATTTCTTCTAAATAGTTTGCTTTAAAAGAAAACTTTTAGTTTGAGTTTCTTTGTTTTAAGAAAGTTCATTGTTGCTTTTAGTGAAATTTTTGAAATGGAAAGATTTAATTTCTTTCTTTATATTAGATTGGGGGCATCCTTGCATTTGAAGTAGCAGAATTGCATGAATTGTGCATTGGTGTACAGTCTTTTTCGTTCATTTCTTGAGAATATTGATATTGATGAGTTTTAAGATTTTGGGACATTGTGCATCTAGGAATGATAAATGTTTTCGCCTTCTCGTAGCATAGCTTTCATCGAAATGAAAAGATTTCATATTCATATCTTTGCATAACTTTCAAGTCGGTCAAAATACCATATTGTCCACGCCATTTTCCTTTTGAGTAACAACAACCATAAAATAAAACGCTTTTAAAAATTGATTAGACATTTTTATCTTTTCTGGTAAAAAACCTACATTAAATTAGTCGTAGGTCCTTGGAATAGGTGTGAATGATAACTTTCCAAAGCTATGAACAAACATAGTATCTTGTGATAGGGAGAGTTAAATCCACTTACTACATTTTTTCCTAGGAAGCCCTTCTAACACAAGGGTCAATCACGAGGTTGCATTGAGACTGGTAAAGTTACTCACCCTTCTTTGTTGTTCTTGGTGTAGAGATTACATGTATTATGGGGGTCGCTGGAGAGGTATACCCACAATGATGAGTGGAAACCTTTCAAGTTGATTTCAGGCTAGATACCCTGCCCTTGTGCGTGGATCACACTGTTGATTGTTTCCCCAGACATCACTATAGTGATTGGTAACCTTAGTGGTCTATCTCTTTAGGGTCTTTACACAAGGCAATTGTGGAGGGGAAAGTCTTCATGGTACCTGGAATTGATGTTGGCCAAACTCACTCGAGCTCCTTACAGGGTATACCCACGATTATGTGTGGGAGCTTGCACCAGGGTGTAAGTCTATTAAGCAGGTCATCAATGTAACTTTTTCACTCGCTCTATCTCAGCCCCTTCTTACATTGTTCCTGTAACGTTGGATTTCATCACCAACTAGTGCGTTCATTGTGAGAAGGTTTTGTTTGCTTGCTTGCTTACTAGATTTTTAGCATGTGCTATTTTTTTCCCTAGAGGACTCTAGATTGGATATTTATTTAATGGTGTCAGTTCCCAGAATGACCAATGAAGGAACCCCTGCTCCAGGGGAACCTTTTGTTTTTCCTTCCTATGGAAACATTGGTCCTCCTCATATTGCTACTTTGAGCCTTCTAGGTCTCACAATTGGATTACCGGTATGGTTGTTTTCCACTCAGGTAATCCTGAATGTGGTTAGTGCTTCAGTCACAAGCAGTTCCCCCCATGAGCATCAACCTCATGTTGATCTGTCACCTTCTTCACTAGTAAGGTCTTCTTCTCCTTCTTCACTTGCAAGGTCACCTTCTATTTCATCTTCTTCATCAAGTGAAAGTTGTGAAGCTAGTAAACTAGTGAATAAGAAGAAGAAGAAAAGGAGGATTAAGAAGAAGAAATATAAACAAGGGTCAAAGTTTCCAACCACTGTCAAACATGGTGGAAAACAACCAGTTACTGTTAATTGTGTTGGGAGTGTTGATGATGTCAATATCACCCCAACAACCCGTAAGCCCAAGTACCCTTGCAGGCTTTGTAAGGGTATCCATCTTATTAAGGATTGCCCTGGTCTACCCAAGGTTATAGAAGAATGCTCTACACATCCTTGCCAACCCATGTCATTAGCCTCTGAACAACATGTTGATGAATTCTCGTCGACTAGTCATGATATAGTTGGGAAGAAGAAAAGTAGAGCCAAGTTCACGTGTATGTTATGAAAAGGGTGTCATCTAACTCATCTTTTCCCTCATATGGAAGAAGCCTTGAAATTCCTGGAAGACATGATTGTTTCATAGCCTCAACTTCCAGCTACTTATCGCAAACTTTCTCTCAAACCACCTGTAGTTGATGGAATGATCACTCCGGGCCCGTCACTGGTCAATCCGATTGATCATGTCATCAATCTAGTCACATCCTTAATTGAACCAGTTGACAAAGTGGTCAATTTGATCCCATATTTGGTTGATCCCACTCTCCCTTTAGAGGGTGTTAACAAAGTTGTTGATCCAATCCCATCCTCAGTCAATCCCACTCTCCCGTTAGAGAGTGAAACCCAAGCAGTTGATCCGTTTCCACCTGTCGACCCCATTCTCCCCTTGGAGAATGAAACCTAAGTGGTCGATCTGATCTCTCCATTGGTCGATCCTACTCTCTCGCTAGAGAGTAAAATGGATACTGCCCATGTTTTTCTCATTGATACAGAATTTACCATGCTGGTGGGTATTCCTCCTTATCCTGTGAAACCCCCTTCAAGTAATGAGGCCATCCTTTTTAATTAGGGTGTGCTAATTGGACCTCGTCTTCCCTCTCACATTCCTTTCCATATTATAGTGAAAGTTTTTGGTTGGGACATTCCTCAGACATTGATAGATGAAGGTTTGTCAGTTAGCATTTTGTCCTCTTTTGCTTGGTAAGCTTTGGGTTGTCCTCAACTTGCCCCGGTTACATAGAATTTGTTAGCTTTTAAAAAAAGAACCAGTCAACCTTTAGGGACCCTTCCTCAGTTTCCTATAACTTTTGGAGGGAAAACTGTCTTTATTGATGTCATGGTAATCCAAGACCCCTTGGATTTTTCTTTACTCCTTGGGTGTGATTATGTCTATGCCATGAAATCTATTGTGTCTACTCTTTTTCATGTGATATTTTTCCCTCACGATGGATGGGTTGTGACTGTTGATCAACTTTCATTCATTGACCCCGCCTAGATTGCCTCCTTGAATGATTCTTATATCCAGACGGCATCACCCCCGCCACAGGTCAAATATGTGGTGTTATTTCCCATGGCTTCAACTTATTATGACTTAGATCCAGTAGTTGACATGGTGATCTCTTCGATAGGGTTGTTAGATCCTGATCTCTTTACTCCTGTCACGACTGTCAACATGGTGTCCTTCCAGAGTGTGTTTCTTCCTTCTAGTGAAGACCTATTGGAAGCCATGGCTGAGTTTTGTCCCTTGACATGGTGTCATTCCAGAGTATTGTCCTCTTGGAATCCATTATCAAGAAGAGAAACCCATTTCGAGGATAGTTTTTGCGTCTCTGAGGCAACCTCGTTAAAAAATGAAACATAGGTCTTTGAGCATGATTTTCTGATTTCAAGTGTAATGATCCCAAGCCAAGTTCTTTCTTGGAATCACTAACTAATACTAATTGATTGAGTTATTAAGTGCATACAAGATTCATCAACACATGGAGATCACAATATATTCAAGATGTAGAAGCACAAGCAAAGATCTGACATTTTTATCATGAGCAATGTAAGATCAATACAATAGATGGCCGATCTGGCATAAACCTCAGATGGTCGTACAAGCAATAGATATGAGCTGCTACAAAATGCTCTCGACAATGCAAAATAAGCCTCCAAATGTTGGATATACAATGAAGACTAAATCAAGCAGATCTAAGCCACACTAATGCTCAACCTCCAAGATGGAAAGTGCCACATCCTGCTAGAATGTTGAAGCCATGAATAATTATTCCCTACTACCAAAAGTGTCCAATCATCCTGAGAAATATGCCAAATGATAGATCGGGCAACTGTAAGGAAAACCCAGATGTCCAAATTCCCAAATCTACTCTCAAACCCCGTAGATCTGAATTCTTCACTAAATGGTGTGCCCCACTGGATGACTAAAACCCTAGCTGGTTCGGCCCTGATGAAGGAAGCCTCCAAATGCTATGAAACTCTCCAAGAATATAGATCGGGCTATGAGAATCCCATGGGAGAAGTTTTGGGATCAGATCTCAAGAAGATCTCCATAGATCTGAGTTTTATTGAATCACAGGATGTCCCCTATGGCTCCATGACATCTCAATCTGCAGACAAATATAGAATGATGATAACCCTCCAGAAAAACCCTCAAACTGATGGTCATGCCCCTGCAAACAAAACCCAGCTGTCGGAATGGCCCTAGGCCCTCAGGATAATCTGGATCGAACCTCCCTCAATAAACTGGCTCTGAGACTAGAATGGTGTGGAGGAGTCTTTCATCCCCGAGACCAAGCTGTGGAACAAGGTGAGTGGATATTTCACCACTGAGTTGCTCACAAGGGTTTGTATAGAAAAACCCCCAAACTGAATGCTCAAGAGCAATAGAAAATGCTAATCCAAAACCAGAATGTGTAATAGGTGCACCCCAACCTCTTACTTATACTTTTCCTTCTAATTCTTTGTTGAGTTAGGTTAACTCCCAGGATTAATCTTCTATTCTTTTGTTGAGTTATCTTTTACTCCTTTCCTTTTCCTTTCTTAAGTCAACTTAAAAATATAACTTTTAACTTCTTGACATTTCCCCGCTTCAGTGTGAGACTATGACCTAGTGGGGGTGCCCAGGACACTGAGTCTCCTCATTACCTCTCTAAGAGGTGGGGGACATTACATCAAGCTTGTGTAAAAATGAAACCAACTACCTCAAGCATATTTTCCTCTGGTTCAAGCTTGTGTAAAAATGAAACTGGGTCCAAGCATAGTTTTTTTTAGTTTTTAAGCTTGTGTAAAAATTAAAATCTATCCCAAGCATAGTTTTGTTTTGTTTTAAAGCTTGCATAAAAATGAAAACAATCCCGAGCTTAGACTTTGTTCTTTCGCATGCTCGTAAATACATGAGAATAAGTTACCGAGCTTAGTATTTGTTCTTTATCATGCTCGTAAATCAATGAGAATGTAACCGAGTATAATTTTATCATTTTTTCATACTCATAAAGGTTATACGAAAAAGGAACCCACTGGAGTTCCCTTTAAGCTCTTTTCAGACTCTCTAAACATGAAAAGATTCCTGAGCGATCTTGTTCTTTTCATGCTTATTAAAGTATTTGAAGAAAATGTATGTTGAGTGATAGTTTATCTCTTTTTCGGTCTCATCACACTACTTTACGAAAAAGGAACTAAGAGAGTTCTCTTTAAGTGTTTTTCAGACTCTCAAAACATGAAAAACCCCCGAGTTTTCTATCTTTGGACTCATTAAACAAACATCGAAAGGCCCATATGGGACCGAACCACTCCTTCTTAGGGTTCGTTAAACATACTCTAAGGTACTCGTCCGAAGGATGAGCTTAAATTGACAAGCATATGTTATTCTCCTCAAGATTGCGTAAAAATAAAGAGGTACTCGCCAGAAATGGTGGGGGGGAAATTGGGAAAGAAATGTGTCTAAACCTGTATTCTATGGAAGAGTCACTTTTGAACATGACACCCTTTCACTCGCCTTATGTCTAGGTTGGAAAATGCACTTGTCTCCTGATCATACTCCTATAAGATTACAAATTGGTATGTGATCCTTGTTGTTGAATCAGTATTTCCAAGACAGTTGTCATGTCGTCAATATGTTTAAAGAGAAATTCAATCTGGAAAGAATTCTATTGTGTCAGCCATTTCTGTAGTCTTTAATCCTTCTATTGAGTCGACCATCCTTGAGTCAGTCCTGAATCACTTGTTAATCTGACCTACATCAAATCTTGTTACTTGTTTCGTGTCATTGATGTGGGATACATTAAGGCCCTTGTGTGATGAATCTTTTCCTTTCGACTTCAACTCATTATCTAGGAAGTAGAGTTAGAAACTAATTGGTACCTTGGAACTTGCATGCCTCAATGGTAGGTTTCCTCACTTTTGAAAATGGGTTTTCATTATTGACCTCTGATCGGGAGATTATGCCGAGTGTTCAACTTCATCTCATTAATTCACATTCCTTGGATTGTACTAGTGTATCTTGGGAGTCAATGAAATTAATGGTGATTTCCCTCGTGCTTGTTAATGGTATACACTAATGACCAGTAATCAAGTGGTTTATACCATGTTCGACTTCGACACATGTATTCACATGGTTAGATTCGTACTATAGAGTGGTGGAGATGAAGATCGTGGATCTTTTTTGATAGATTCAGGTTGCGTTGGAGTATATTCAATTTGTAATGTTGCATAGATCCACATTGTATGTCTCATGGCTATGTTCAAATTTGAGTCTTTAACACATAGATCCACAATGTATTTTTGGTGGCTATGTTGATATTTGAGTCATATCGACATGGATCCACAGTGTATGTTTGGTGGCCATGACCTGTCTTACTTGACATGGATCTTCGCATGTCCGCATTTATACTTTGATTCATTTGTATTTTGAGTATGGGAATGCCTACCTCAGTGATGGTATATTATTGTACTGTATTTCCTTGTTTGGTGTCAGGTTTCAGACCGACTGTTCCTTGTTCCCTACACACACTAGACAAAGTATTTCCGCTATCACTCTATTCTAACTTCATACTTTGGGGGGATCTCTGTTACACATTATTTTCGTCATCCCTATGACCGTTAATGATGTAAACTGTTTGTATTCTTCAGAGGGGTCAATGGCTTGAGCTCCTAAAGAATTAAGGGAGAATAACTTTTCCTGAGAAAAGAAGTTGCATTTTCCTTTATGAAAACCCTATTAAAGATTATTTTCTCATGCTGCACTATGGCTAGGGTGCGTGAATGCCTGATTCTTGTAGTCTGCACCATAGCTGAGTTGCAAGAGGTTCTCAGGTTGCTCTATAAGTGGGGTACGAGAATGCTCATATGTCGGAAAAATGAGCATCTTCTCGATGCTTCTAGAAGGAGAAACTTCCATGGTGAGGTGGTATCTGAATGGTTTGGATCTTACTCGCTTTCATGATTTGGTGGGATCAGCCTAACCTCCTCACCTTATCCTCTTTAGATTATAAAAGGAGAGGATCTCTCATGGAGAAAGTTAGGCTTGGATGAGATTAGCTTTTGATTTTGGAGCTTGGATTGGATTGAGCTTTGGAGATTGTTGGCTTGGCTAGATGTGTCATTTTGTCAAGATAGATTGTGAATATTATCAGATCTATGCTCTCAGAATTCTCAAAGTGGAAGTGTGTGGGGAATGAAGGATAGTTGGAAGGGAAATTACAACTTCAAGGCCATGGTTGTAATCTCTCTTTCACATTTAATATGATACAGTAATATGATTCTTTCCTATAAATCTTGTTGTGTTTTATTGTATGATTCCTTGATCACATACATAGGTTT
>JZKD02S1930177.1:170086-181266 GCA_000966675.3 Picea glauca
AGTTACTTACAGCCATGACCAAACCATTCCATCTTTCTAGCAATGAGCACAAGATTAGAAGAGCCCTAACCTCATCATCAAAGTCCACTTTTACAGAACTTAGTTGATTAGTAACAGTATTAAATTCATTTAAATGATCTGCAACATACCCACCTTCTGACATCTTCATATTAAATAATCTCTTCATTAGAAATACCTTATTCAATGCTGAGGGTTTTTCATACAATTTGGCCAATGCATCCATCAAACCCTTCGTTGTCTTTTCTTTCGAAATATTGAAAGCCACCGACGCTGCCAGGCTCAGTCATATCATTCCTAGAGCCTTTCTATCAAGAATCTCCCATTCTTCGTCCTTCATGGCCATCAGCTTCTTTGCTACTCCACTCAATGGTAGGAATAGATCCTTTTGATATAAATAGTCTTCCATTTGCATCTTCCATAATTGGTAGTTTTGGCCGTTAAATTTCTCGACCCTAAAATTTCCATCTTTCGACATTGCTCCCACTCGAACCAGGAACCCTCTTTTCCTGTGAGTTACCTTACGTTCTGATACCAGTTGTTAGAAAAACAGGACCGCAGAGCAATAAAATAAAACAAATGCAAAAAAAAAACATAGAGGACACACAATACAAGAGAGACACAGATTTACGTGGTTCACCCAGTGTGGGCTACGTCCACCAGAGAAATTGTCAGGTCCTTCCTTTATTATTATCCAACAAATGAAGGGATACAACCTACAACAAAACCCGTTGTAACTTCCTCTTCTTTCTTTCACAGTCTCCTCTCTCAGAATACAATATTAACCACCACCCATAGCCGTGATACATTTCCCTCATAAAAGAGGGTTTCCTTCTAGAGAAAAAACCCTAACATAATCTCTATCCTTATATCTGCGACCTTATAATGAATGGTCCAAATTTACAATGAAATTACAATATACTTTTACAAGGCAATTTTTGCTTCGGGTGCTCGGTTGCCCCCAGACCCCCCAGCCAGGGGGATAGGCCCCCCTGACCCCGCAAAGGGGGTACCTCCCCCTTTGCATTCCCCCATGTGGAAGAGTGTACATACTTCTGGGGTGTAAATACTTCATGGGGTATAAACACGGCTGAAAGCAAGGACCTTTGAATCAAGAAGATAATCAGGCTCCACAACCAACAAAAACATGAAACTTACACCCTAAAGGAAGATCATATCCATCCATATCTAGGACATATGCCTCAAACAACCACAAATAGCCTCACAAAAGTATCCTTGGCATATGATTGGGAATGTTGGTACCACTAGGTAGTTTTGAGTAGTAGGTATGTGTCCAAGGGACCTAGAAATCATCTAGGTAAAAATACCATGCCTTAAGTCCTAAAGAAATATTTGAGACATCTAATCCATGAAAAAATCCTCAAATATCCACACATTACCTTTGGAGGGTATCCTTGGCCTCTAAGATAGGATGTTAGTTTCCTCACATGGTTTTGAGCATTAGGTATTGGTTTTAAGGACTTGACATGGTAGAGGGAATATGACTTAGCAAAAGTACAAATATTCTAAGGATCTAAGGAAAAACATAATACCTCCAACCACCATACCGAATCTGTAAAGGTTTTAGGTAGCTTCTAGAGCTCAAGATTCATGAATGACACCTCAAACCACCATAGATGACCTCTTGAGTGAATCTTTGGCCTTGATGTTGGGATATCAACATTGTTAGGAGAATTTGAGCACTCAACATGGGTCTTGGTTACTTAGGCATGATAAATAATGAAAACTAGGCCTTAGTTACTAGAGGAAGCTTCTAGGGTCATAGGGCCAACACCGACATGTAGAACCACAACAAAGGACCTTTTCGTAGTACCCTTGATCTCCATATTGGGATAGTCAGAATTATGAGTTTTTGAAAATTAATTATGAATCTTTGGACCTTGGATATGTTTAGGGGAAAAAACCTAAGAGTTATGACAAAAGGAATTTTCAAGGATTGTAGGAGCAATAATGACAAATTGAACCACCACAAATTAAATTTCAAGGGAATCATTTTCCTTTAACTAGGTATATAAGTACAGTTAGCATTTTTTAGCAATAGGTATGGGTATCTAGGCCCTAAACATGGTCAATGGAGGAAACATGAACCTTAGGATCTAAATGAATATTTTATCCATATAGAGACAAAATGAATGCCTTGAAAAACCACACATAGCCTCTTGGAGGTATCAATGGCCTATAATTAGGGATGTCGGATTGAATAGGTGGTTTTGAGTAGTAAGTATATATTCTAGGGCCCTAGAAACAATATAGGGAATAAGGAAATTCCTTATGTCATAAAAAGCTAATCCATGCATTAGAGCCATGAATAATGCCTCAAAGCACCACACATGACCCTTGGAGGGTATCCTTGCCCTATAAGAAATAATATTAGTTACCTTGGAAGGTTTTGATAATTATCTATGGGTCTCAAGGCCTTGATACCATTGATAGCGGGAAATTGATACTTAGTCAAAGTAAATATATTTTAGGCATCTAAGAATAGACCCAATTCCTTAGATATTTGTTCCTTGGACATGATTAAGAGAGGCAAATTGGGCCTTAGGTCCTAAAGAAATATTCTAGGTATATAGGAAAAACAATGACATATTGAACCACCATAAATTTCCTTTCCATGGTATCCCTGGTATTCGAATGGGGATAGTCAACATTATGTGGTTTTTGTTGGTTGTGGAGCTTGATTATTTTACTGATTTAGAGGTCTTTGTTTTCATATGTGTTTATACCCCATGAAGAATTTACACCCTAAAAGAATGTATACTCCTCCACGTAGGGTAGTGGAGGGGGGGATTTACCCCATCTACTAGGTTTGGGGGAAAGTGGGCCCCTAGCAGGTGTTTGGGGGCGAAGCCCCCGAAGGAAAAATTTCCTTGTAAATGTATATTGTAATTTCAAATTAAATTTTGACCATTCATTATAAGGTCGCAGATATGATGGTAGAATTTATGTTAATGTTTTTTTCCCTATAAGGAAACCCTCTTTTATGAGGGAAATGTATTGTAGCTATGTATCATTGCAAAGATTGTATTATGAGTGATGATACTGTGAGAGAAAGAAGAGGAATTTACATCGGGTATGTTGTAGGTTGTATCCCTTCATTTGTTGAATAATAATAAAATAAGTACCTGGCAATTTCTCTGGTGGACGTATCCCACACTGAGTGAACCCCATATATATGTGTCTCTATTGTATTGTGTATCTTCTATGTTTGATTTCCACATTTGTTTTATGTTATTGCTCCAAGATCCTATTTTTCTAATAGTTTCTAACATTAAGTATGAGTCTCTATATTCTATATATGGTTAGTAGATCAAATCCATGAGTTAGGCCCTAAAAGAATCTTCTATGCTTCTAGGCCCAAAAATGACACCTTGAACCACAAAAAATGACCTCTCAAGGGAATCTTTTTCTTATAACTAGGTATATAGGTACCATTAGAACTTTTGAGCATAGGGTATTGGTGATCTCAAATATTGATCTTTTAACTAGACTTGGATTGGATATGACCTGTAGGTAGCTTACATTGTCTTGGTATAAATTCATCTTTATGCCTTAAACTAGATAAGAATTAGAAAAATGGTTTCTTCCTCTACCACTTGCTTATAATCTTGTTTATCATAAAAAAAAATAGGCATTATTAAGAAGACTAGTCAATACAAGGACTTGATTCTATAACGATAGTACAAGGTATCTCGCAAGTTCTCCAGAACCCTAAGTTGATAAAGTAAATGCACAAATAATTATTCTATCCTTTATCACATTCGAAAGGTAAATAATTTTACTATCATTTTTTAAACCATTTTTTAGGAGATACTAAAGAATCAAGAAACCTCTTCTACATTGATTTAGGAATTAGACAAATGGAAAGGGAAGTAGTCAAGGAGATTGTTGAAACAAATATTTATTGGATTCCATACATAGTGTTATTCATGTAGGATTAAATCATAATAGAATTCATGAGAATAATTATAGGTACTTGACAATATTTTCATGGTATGGTAACATATACCCATATTACTAACACATTAGTAGAAAAATAAAAAATAAAAGGAAATCGTAAGGGGGTTCCTGAATCTTAACACAAACCTCTAGTTGAATAAGTTGCATACAATATTGTATCTAGACATAACAAATTTGGTTACATAGCACATGTCGTCATAAGATATTCATATATAGAATATTATAAACTAGAAGAGTTGATCAGTAGACAAAAGGATCTAGGCTATCAAGAGAATCAAATTCAAGAACCTAATTTCCTTGTTGATTCTATTACTTCTAACAAATCTATGGTGTTTTTCATAAACAATTTTATAAAAATTAAGATCAAGGAGAAGGTTCTAACTAGAAGGAATATGTTCATTAAAATTTCTTACTCAGGATTCAGATGAAATAGTTCATGTGATGAACATTCTATCATCTTCCTTTCCTAACTTCCATGGCTTGGATAGTAAATATCTACATACATTTCTCTTTCAGTTTGATGTCCTTTGTTAGAGCTATGACTGCTTCTATAACACTTAGAATAACAAATTATTTCCATCCACCATGAAGGAAGAAGAACTTCGTCAGTTCATGGGACTTAGAGGGAATACTATCCTCTTGTGGGAGGAGATGAGACAAACATTTTTGAAACAATATCAATATTATTGCAAGGAAAGGGATATTTGAGAAGAAATTTTTACACTACTACATATTGAAAATTTTTGAACAACTACTTGAAACGAAAGTACACTTTCATTGCAAAATTGAAAATAAAGAGTTGAATTTTTCATTTCTTTTATCAATCCATCCTGCGTTCATCGTTATTGTGACGAAATCAGTTGTATGTCTCAAGAGCGATGAACATCAAGATAGTGGACTCTCATATCTCTTGCAATGACCTTTTTTTATCATTGCAAGAGTGACGATTCAATGATGACCATTACAATGTTTGACAAAGTTAACATTGAACACTACATTATTTGACAAAGTCAACATTGACTTGGTCAATGTTCTTCACTCTTACGACAAAAAAAATATCTATAAATATTTTGCAAATTAGAGATGTTGTGACAATATTGCTATAACAACGATGGTTTAGAAAGGGTATTTTTTTGTGGAAGAACTATTGATGTTTGGACAAAATTGGGAAGACATTCTCTTAAAATAATGATTAATAATATAATTATTGATTGTTAAATATCATATATAATAGGTAAATGATAATAATAAATAGTTATTGATTATTCAAGGGACACATCCTTTTGTGGATGGTCACCATATGTCCCCTATATATGGAACACTCATCATTGTAATAATATATCAATCATATCTCATAGGAATAAAAACAACATGGTATCAGAAAAGGACTAGGCTAACTCCCTCACAGGCGGGCCCAAGATCCTAAAAGAAGGTTGCTTCTTGTTTTAGTTGTGTGAATTCTTCGAGATTGAATTCTCTTCTTCAATTGTTCAATATCCTTTTTCAATTTCTACTATTGTCATTGTGTTTCTCTACACAAAAGGTCCTACGAAGTATGGAGGAAAGATGCAGTGTGCCCTGCTCCCTTCAATATCAATGGAATTTCCCTAGTCTTATGCTAATTTAACAATAAGGGACACTTGTATGCCAATCCCTCGTAGGGATTTATCAGTAGGGAGAAATTGGCCACTAATTTGGGAAACATTTTTCAGTAATTGGGAATTGAGTAGGTCTCCTCGTGAAATCCATTGGGTATCCATTATAGCATCTGATTGAGTCAGGGGCTAGGATGCACTGGTGGATTTATCTGGAGCTAAATTTAAAGGAGACTTGTGGAGAGTGGTATCAGATTGGCTCTCATCATCAACAAGGATTTGATGATAGGTATTTTATTTTAGGTTAATTTTAGAGGGACAAGGGGCAGTTGCATTTGCATTGTTACTAACATTGGCAGAGGAGATTTCTTGGCACTTAAGCAATGATTTATCAGGGGTTTGAATGCCAGTGGTGAGTTTTTTGGAATCAAGTGTGATACCTCTCATCATGACCACATTTTCAGTCTACATGGGAGGGGATTGATCCTCGTCACTCTCAAACCTGGTGTCAAAGCTATCTATCCCAAAATCAATTTGAGAATTATCTTCTCCTTCTTCTTCCCATGTACAACTCATCTCTAGTAGGGAGAAGAACTCAATGATGTGGGTTCCTACAGTGGGATCGAGGAGGCATGGACAAAAGTATCCTGAGAAGTGAATTCTTATTTAGATGAAGAGAAGGGCATGTGTGCTTGAGGAGGGGAGTTGGACCATCATTATGCATTATGAAACCATGGCATCCAATCCAGAGGAGGTCTCAACTCCATGAAAGAACACATTCTCCTAGTCCTCCATTTCCACGAGCTCCATAGACATTATTTCCTCTAACAATATGGAAGTGGTTGTGTACCATTGGACAATAGTTTTGTACTACTATGACATGGAAATAGTTGTCTACTATTGGAGGACATTGCAGTAGTTGTGTGACATTGGTTGATTGTAGCATAGTCATAAAGAATGTGGCAGATGATTTGAGCTATCAATGGCATGGTAGTAATAGTATGCTACTATTTGATTGCAAAGTAATCAGTGGATTACTAGATAAAGAAACCAAGAAATTGGTTTCATGAGGAAATATCTATATGTCTTGGGGAACATTCGTTTAATGAGGGAACCTCAATGTGTCCTAGATATTTTTTAGGCAGGGATCAAGAGGGAGTACATCATTCCTCAAAACCCTTAATGGAATGGGGTTGCAGAGAGGAAGAACATATCTATTGTTGGGACAGTTAAGGCGATTATTCATGATCTACATTTACCTATATTTTTGTGGGAAGAGGCATCCATGACTGTAGTGTATGTTCAGAACAAAATTCCTTGAGGAACATGACTCCTGAAGAGGCCTTCACCGGAGTGAAGCCTGAGGTTGGACACTTCAAGAAATTTCGGCGTTCAGTATACATTCATGTAACCAAGGAGAAAAGCACCAATCTAGACCCTTCAAGTAGAAAGGGTACATCTGTCGAGTACAGTGACTCTTTGAAGGAATACTTGATCTACATCTCTAGTCAGATACAGATTGAGTGAGAGACGAAAATATATGGTACCTTCCAAGACAAAAATATACCTCAAAGATATTATTACTATGCCACAACTATGGGCCACATCATTGATTCTAGAACTTCATGTTATGAGGAGGAAACTAGTCATCCAGTATGGAGAGATTCCATGATGGAGGAGTATCAGTCCATCATGAAGAATGATGTCTAGGATATTTTCTAAGACCTGAGGGTAATTTCAAAGTCACATTTTCTCCTATTGCTCGATACACTTCTATCTGGATGATTATTTCTATTGCAACATCCATGGGTTGGAGAGTACATCATATGAATGTAAATACAACCTTTATCAATGGAGAGATTGAGGAAGAAGTATACATCAAGAAGCCATATGGTTTCATGATACATGAGAAGGAGTCTCATGTGTTCACATTGAAGAAGGCCTTGTATGGCCTCACGCAACCACCTTGAGCTTGGTATGCGAGGATTGATGGACACCTGATGATTTTGGGCTTCAGCAAAAGTGTTGTCAACCCCATTTTGTACTACAATACTGTTAATGGTGAGTCCCTGATTTTGGTCCTCTACATTGATGATTTATTCCTCAGTCACATAGGGAGCCTTATTGTTCAATGAAATTATGCTTTGGCCTCTAAGTTTGAGATGAAGGACCTTGGTATGATGCATGACTTCTTGGGACTATAGGTGTGGTAGAGAATTGATGAGATATTCCTAAGTTAGTGGAAGTACACAGTTGATATATTGAAGAAGTTTGGGATGCTAAAATTGTTACAGGAAAATCCCCCTACGAACAGGTGGATTCCCTCTTGGATCCTAAGTCTCTAAGATCAAGACAGAAAGGTGATAACTTTGGTCACTGACATGCCTTTAAACCTAGATAAACTAATCTATAGAGAAGAGGAAGAAGATATACCTTTTTATGATGTTTGTCCTCCTCCAGTTCCAAGTTGAGATTTGATCCACAAGCTCTTCAACAGGTCTTGCAATCCAATAAAATACAAATAACGCTTCCTATTCTACTACGATTAGTTTGAAACTAGATCTACCCATTAAATACAAGTTCATGTAGGAATACACAATACAAATGTGAAGGACATGTATTAATGAGAACTCAATAGAGATACTTATAGACCTTTGATGCAGATGCAGTAGCCTCACCAAGTTCTCCTTGTCCAACCCTTGTTCAAATGATCCATAAAAAAAATGACTATGCTTTGTTGATTATCTCCCTTATGAGATCATAAGTTTGATGCCTTCAACATCCCTTATCCTTATGAGATCATACGCTAGGTATTTCGCAATTTCTTCATCTCCTTCACCATGATAAGGCCTCCTTATATAAGATTGGAGAGACCTAACCACCTTAGAGATTTTTGGGATAGGTTGAGTATATTCCTCCATAAATTGTGGATCCTCCATAAGATCCAACCTTGACCTTAGAGTCGAATCCAACTGATTTCAGAGATAAGGGGGATCTTCCCCTAATTTTCTCAACAACATAACACTCCCCCAAAATGGTGCATAGAGTGCTATAACACACCCCCAAAGAAGGGAAAGGAGCACTAGTGCTCCCTCCTAGTGGGTAGGGGAGTGTTGCCCAAAATTTCCTCAAACAATCCCAGCGCTCCCCCGAAAGGGTGCACAGAGTGCTAGAATTCTCCCCCAAAGAAGGTTGGGGAGCCCTAGCACTCCCTGACAATGGGTAGGGGAGTGTTTCCCTTCAAAAATGACCTTTAAGTGGTCTTTTTCATGGTAAAATCTTTGTACTCTTTGTCATATGATTTCTCTTTCTTAAACCAGTCTTTGAGGGTGTCTTTGAAGTGTCCTTTGTGATGTCATTCAAGACACGACATAGGAAAGATGACAGTATGATGTTTGCGACACTTGAGGCCAAAATGAAACACTTGAGACACTTGTAATGATAACAATATGTCATCATTGAAGTGAGTAATTTTGATATGTAACAGATTGCCCCCCAAAGTGCGAAGTTAGAAGACAAAAAATGATGACTAAAGTAATTTGTAGAATTTTTCGAGCAAGGGTATGGACACGGAGAACCTAGTAGAAGCTACACACAACCATCAAACAAATATTATGACATGTTTCAAACCGAACGCAGGCATACCTATGCTTAGGTGATAAAGGCTTGCAAGGTATGGCCTCCATAAGATACACTGTGCATCCATAATTATATTAAAAAAGAGTATAGCCACCAAAGATACAATGTGGATCTATACTTCCATGACATGAACTAATCATAGCCATGAAAAATACACAGTGGATATACAAAATGACAAGACATAGGCACATACCAATACAAAGTGGATCTATGTAACAATATATGAGTCAATTTTCTCAAAATAAACTCTGTCGCAACCTAGGAAAAGTATATAACAAAGTGATCAGTCAACCCAAGGTCTTCTTACCGATATCGATGTAGTACGAATCTAACCATGTGAATAGATGTCTTGATGTCGAACATGGTAGAAATCGCTTGATTACTGGTCAATGACGTAAACCATTAACAAGCATGAGGGAATTCACCATTAATGTCAATTGATTCCCAAGGTACTGTAGTAAATTCTAGCAAATGTGAATGGATGAGCTAAATTTGAACATATGTGGAATCATCCGATCAGAGGTCAATTGTGTAAACTGATTGTAGGAAGTGAGCAGGCCTACAATTGAGGCATGCAGGTCCCAAGGTACTAACTGGTTTGTAATTCTAATTCTCAGATAATGTGTTGAAGTCAACAGGAATAGACTCGTTGAAGGAGGGCCTTGATGTATCCCTCATAAAAGACATGAAACTTGTTATCGCATAGTTTGTAGGAAAGGTTTAGGTTATCTTGAGTCAAGGCTTCAAACTGGCGCAATAAGAGCTTCCCTACCCACTGTCACCTCGATGGGGAGCTCTTTCTATTTAGGATGGCTAGTCCAAGGGAGACGTCCCTAGTAATCTGGGTCTCTGAAAGGGATAAAGGGCTAATGGATCAAGATAAGGATTCCCTTTCACAGATTACTTCTAAGAATGAGAGAGTCAAAGAAGATATTCCACTGATAAGGGCACCTGTTTGTGAGACAAGACAAATAAAACTAAAATGTGCTGAAGTGGTTAGTACTTCAAATATTAATGACTATCTTCAACATATATATGAGCAATGATCAAATGTAATTATTGACGAAGTCAATGATTACTAAACAAAGACAAATGACTTATATCACTTCTACAATAAATACATAAGAGATATGGGCATTCAATGTATAAGATCAAATCCTTGTATTATACCACAATGAAATTCATATCATAAATCTACTCACAATCAATATTGTTGTTGCGTCACTATGCAGAATGAAGGTGACATCAGCCTTAGTAATAAGTCAAAATTGAAGACAATGAGTGGGACATTTTCTAAAACAAGCTTATGGATGCAATCAACAACTCAAAGTCTATCATATAAGGTGATAAATTCCACAATGTTTCAGGCCAAACAAGAGATCAAACAAGTGTGACGTCACCTATAATGTTGTTGTTTTTATGGTTTGGGTTAGCTAGTCAAAGAGGTAAACGTTTTGACAAATCAACCATTGAAAATACTTGAAACCTCTATGGCTACAAAGAGATGAGTCAGCCGCAACTTTTAGTCCAATCACAAGTCTAAAATAGGTAAGACGTCATCATCAAACTAGGGTTAGTCTAGACGCTAGGGTTAGTTAGGGTTTCAAATAGAAAGAGTTTTGAAAGAGTGTTTAAGAACAAATAACCTCAACGTTGTGCTTCTAGATTAGTGCCTTGGGTTAATGGAGTCAAATGGAGTGAAGCTAATGGCTTGGAGAAACTTAAACCTAAGGACAAGAGGGTTAGGGTTTGATGGTGCTGCTATGGCAGGGCCACCAAATCAAAACCCTAAGAAGAGAAGGCTTATTCAGGTGTGGCTAAGGCTAGGCCTGATGCTCCTTCTTCTTTCCTTAAGACTCTTTTGGAAAAATGGCTAGCTAATAAACACAAATCTATGGCTGAAAAGTGTTGTTTAAAGACAAGGCTTTTCAAAACCCTAGAAGCAAA
>JZKD02S1930177.1:197275-219589 GCA_000966675.3 Picea glauca
ATCACAAGTGCTTTTGAAATCTATAGCTATCTTCCCCGGCAACGGCGCCAAAATGTTGGTCACTATAATTGCTTAATTGATTTCAAACAACCAAGTGAAACATAAATTATCAACCTAGGGAAGTCTTTTATTTCAAAGATAACCATGCACTATATATGCTCAATTCCAAAAGCAGCTCAGTGTTGTAGTAAAGAAAATTATACTAATCTCACTTACTCAAATAAATTGAAGTTCTGTATTAAATCACAGGAAAGTAACTTCCCTATTGCAAAACTTTAAAGACCAATCTAAGAATCCTGGATTACATTTGAATTAATACTTGCAATGGGAAAGAACAACTATTCTTCAATCAGAGAACAGGACCCTTACTCTCAATAGAGACTTCAGCATTAACACTCTTTCATGAAAACAACAATGCAGAAAACAATTAACTCTATCTAACAGAAAACAAAGCCACCTAGTTCCTTTCCTTCTAAGCAGGAGCCTTGGGCCTGACTTCTGTTTAGCACACTTGTGAGGTTGAGGTTTACAGAGAACAGAGCAGTCTGATCCCTTCCTTTCTGAGCAGGGATCCCTAACCCCGTTTCTGGCTAGCACTAATGAAAGTTTCCAGAGGACAGGATGTTTTGGTTCTTTCCTTTCGGAGTAGAAACGCTTAACCCAATCCCTGGTTAACACTGTTGCAAAGGTAAAGGAAATCTACAGAAGACCAGGTGTTGTGATTCCTTCCTGTCTGAGCAGGAACCCTTTTAACCAATTCTCTGGCTAGCATGCTTGCAGAGGTAAAGGAAATCTACAGAAGACAAGGTGTTGTGACTCCTTCCTGTTTAAGCAGGAATCCTTTAACCAAATCTCTGACTAGCACACTTGCAGCAGTAAATGAAATCTACAGAAGTTGAGGTAATTGGATTCCTTCCTATCTGAGCAGGAACCTTTTAACCGCACTTCTGGCTAGCACACTTGTAGTAGTAAATGAATTCCACAGAGGGTATGATGTTCCGATTCCTTTCTGTCTGAGCAGGAACCTTTAACCAAATCTCTGCTAGCCTCATAAAATCATCACACAAGATTGTTGGTAAAAAGAATTACAAATTCCATTCAATAAACTAAGACAGAGTCAGTAGAGTTTCAGCAAAGCGAAATTCATTAAAACAGTGTTTCAGCAAACAATAGTTAAACAAAGCATGAACATAATTTATACTAACACACTTCTAACTAATGGGTGAATCTTGTGATGAAGGTGGGCCCTCCCTTCTCACAAGATTCCCCTGGACGAGAGGCTAGAGAAGGATACTCAAAGCAGTTTTATATTCATCTGTCAAAATATCGCATTACAAATTGAAAGAATAGAATACGTCCCGCTCCTCTGGAGTTGCTTCAATACGTCAAAACTTGGCTCCCTCGAATGGTGATTTCCTCTGATTTAAAGAGGAAATCCCTTCGATACAATCATTACAATACATATCTGAATCCTATCCTAAGTCGGATCTTCTTTCTAAATCAACATAGGATGTCCTAGTTTCACGCAACCGAATGCTATTACAGGAACCGAACGAGGTATTGTTGTTACGGATGGTGTAACAACTTCTTCTCATCGTTGTTGATGCTGTTTCAGCATCGCAATTCACGGGTTGTTTCAGCCACATGAATTGCGCTCTGACTGTGTTGACTGCTGTCTGTGGTGGCTTCCTTGTGTTTCAGCATCGTCGCTTCTGGCAGTTTCTCTGTGTTTCAACATCTGCAACTCTGGACTGTGTAATAGCTCCGTGTTTCAGCATCTTGCGACCTTGGACTGTGTAGCTGCTCCGTGTTTCAGCATCTGCGACCTCGGACTATGTAGTAGCTCCGTGTTTCAGCATCTGCGACCTCGGACTGTGTAGCAGCTCCGTGTTTCAGCAATAGGCCTTGAATGCAAATCTGTAGTTTTGGACACTTATGTATTTCTAATCAATCGTTAAGTACAAAAGTGATGTAAAATATTATGCAAAACAGATTAAGCATATAGTAATCAGAGAGGATGTTGTATACCTTGGAATGATCAGATGAAGTGATATTATGAGTCTAAATACAAGTGATGAAGGGTATAATAATGGCAAAAAGTATGGGCAAAAAGGTACATTGTGTGGTCCTAACAACCACCTGATCAACCGAAATGACCGGGGATGGAACCAGATTGACCATTCCATAAAATAACAATGGGTTGGGGGAAATATTACGATAACTAGTTTGAAGTTGAAGCTTTTCCATAAGAGAAGAAGCCTTGTCCATATGAGGACAAAGGTGAGAATAATGATTACCTTCGCATAACATACAAGGAAATTTGACAGTTGTCTTCTTCTTACCAACCTTAATGTCACTAGTTTAAGGGGCATCGCCAGCATGTCTAGCAGAGGCCGATGATGTGGGGGACCACATTTCTAATACCTTTGGAAGACCAAGGAAATTCCTCATAAAGTGGTCACCCTTACAAAGACTGCAAGGGAATTTGGGTTTCAGATTCTTAGTTTTAATCTTGTCGACCTCATCAATGCTCCCAGTACGATTAATAGTAGCTAGTTTCTTGGATCCAACATCTTATATGGTTGGAGGCTTGGTTCTTTTCAGGTTCTTATTCTTCTTCTCTTTTTTTTTCTTCTTCTTATTATCAACCTGGCTACTTTCTTTAGAGCTTTCACTAGGTGAAGAAGGAGAAAGGGGAGGAGACTTAATGGGTGAAGAAGGCAAAAAGTTGACATGAGGTTGATGTGTGGGTGGTGTACTTACATATGAATAATTAGGTGCAGTTGAAGCACTAGGAATATTTGATGTCACCGGAGTAGGGAACAACCAAACCATTAATCTAATGGTTAGTCCCGAAAGACTCAGTGTGGCAATGTACAGAGGACCAATGTTTCCAAAAGAAGGAAAGGTGAAAGGTTCCCCAGGACAAGGGGTTCCTCCATTGGTACTCTCAGGATTTGATTCCATTAACACTAACTCGACCTAAGGTCCACTAAGTAAAAAAAACAACACATGCTATGAATCTAAGAAACAAATAATCAAACAAATCTTCCCACAATGAAACCACTAGTTGGTGATGAAATCCAACGTCACGAGATCAACATAGGAAGGGGCGAGGATAGATCAGGTGGATCAGTTATGTTGGCGACCTTCTTAATGAACTTACACCTTGGTGCAAGCTTCCATGTAGTAATTGTGGATTTACCCTCCAAGGAGCCCAAGTGAGTTTGACCAACGTATATTCCAGATATAGTGAGACTTCCCTTCACTGTCACCTTGTGTAAGATCGTGAATATTATGGCTACTAAGGTCACCAAATCATAGTCATCCCTTGGGTGGGTACAGTCGACAGTCCAGTTTGAATGTATGGGTATGATAACAAGTCTGAATTCCTTCAAGAGAATTGAGGACAAGTGAACCGGTAGAACTCCAAAGGACCCCGAACATATTTAGGATTCATGAAGCATTGATAAAAAATGAAGACAACTGAGCCTCAAGAAACCCCAATATACAATCTGACTAATATGAATGGTTGAACCATAGAGGGATAATCTTTGTAAATCTCTCGAATGTGATCTCGTGCGTAACCCCTGTGTGAGAGGGGGATCCCAGTAAGATGATATGAAAATTGGATTTTCTCTCCCTTTTGACATGTTTGGAAATTTATCCTTTCAACCTATTCCAAATCCATACACCTTAAGGTAATGTAGGTTTGCTAATAGAAAATGTAAAAATGTCCGATAAATTTTAGTTTAGCGCTTGATTTTAAGGCTGTTGTTTACTCAAGAGGAAAATGGTGTGGACTAGATGATATTTTGATTGACTCTAAACAATGCAAATAAATGAGAATGCAAATATTTCACTTCAACGAAAGCTATATTACGAGAAGGAGAAAACTTTTATCACTTCCAAATGCACAATGTCTTGAAATGCAAAAAACCATGCAATTTTTCTACTTCAAATGCAAACTAGTTTCACTACCCAAAAGCAAGAATGCGTCTATATTTTTTTTTATTATAATTTATAAAGAAAGTAAATACAAATCCTCCAATGCTCCACAACTTTCAATCAAAAGAAAGAGTCCATATGCAGATGCAAAAGACATAAAGTGACAAAGGTTTCAAACAAAGCATCCACTCAAAGCAATGAGAACTAAAAGAAAACAAGTAGAAGTTTTTTCTAACAAGAACTCAGTCAAGGATTCTACAACCAATCAAGCATTCAAGGAACACAAGAAAATGCAGAGAAGAATCCAAGAAAAAATAGTGAGAAAGAGAAATCACTCAAATTGTCCCGATAAAACAAGCAGTGAGAATGGGAAATTTCACATTTGGAAAAAGTTTAAAGATCCAATAAAGACAATACGGGGTGATAAGAACCAAATATCAACCTAAATAACTTCACAAACCAATCACAAAGTCTGGGTAAATACTTCCACAAAACAAGCTGAGAAAATATGAGAAGAAAAGGGCAAAACGCCTTTAAAAAGGAGACCAACGCTCCCTGTATCAAGGGTATAGAGTGTTGCAAGAATCCCTAAATCACTATAGGGGAGTTCTAGCACTCTTATATGGCCTACAGGGGGGCGTTGAGCCACCCATAAATTCAAAAAATAGTCAAAAAAATGAAGAAAAGCTCACCCAAAATGCATAAAAATTGGTGAATTGCTAGTGAAGGTAGGAGAAGGTTAATCGATGATGATCAAATAGTAAAAGTGATCTGAAAGGTGGGAAAATCTAATTAAATACAAGAGACATTTTTTTGGAAAGAAAACTCAAAGATCAAATGGAACAGTGGATAGATATTTGAACTTCCTTACAACATCTTTCATTCAATCAAATAAATGAAAAAAGTAGTAGATCGAGTCCAAATCTTAGGGTAGAAGAGTGACTCAAAGAAAGGAAAATAGATGTAAAAAATTATAACAAAACATCATCAATCCTTGGAAATCAAATAGTTGGAGGCTAAACAAGGACACACTGAGATGGTAATAATCCTGTGCAGACGAAAGAGCAAAAACTAGACTCAGAGATCAACTCCCAAAAAGGTTTTCAGCAGAAAAAGACCACCTGTCTGGTGCCAAGTGTACCAGAGTGTTGCAACACTCTGTGGGAGACTGCAATGGAGTTCCAATGCTCTAGTTACAAACACGGGGGAGCATTGGCTGCTCAGAACTCAAAAAACTTGCCCAGAAATAAAAAATACTCAGGAAAATCCAGAAATTGAGTGTGTATGGAATGAATCCACGAGCCAACAACACATATAATAATAAAAAATACAGCATGAATAATATCTAAAGGTGATAAAAACCAAAAACAAGACCAAGGAAGGAAACCAAAACTGAAAGCTTTGTTTCCCCAGCTAAGTCGCCAATTTAAGTTACAAGAAAATCCCCCTGCGAACAGGTGGATTCCCTCTTGGATCCTAAATCTCTAAGATCAATACAGAAAGGTGCTAACTTTGGTCAATGACATCCCTTTAAGCCTAGCTAAACTAATATATAGAAAAGAGGAAGAATATGTGCCTTTTTACGATGTTTTTCCTCATCTAGTTCCAAGTTGAGCTCAGATCCACAAGCTCTTCAACAGGTCCTACAATCCAATCAAAGACAAAGAATGCTTCCTATTCTACTATGATTATTTTGAAACTAGATCTATCCATTAAATACAAGTTCATGTATGCATACACAACCTTGAAGGAAACATGCCAAACACATGTATTAATGAGAACTCAATAGAGATACTTATAGACCTTTGATGCAGATGCAACAGCCTCACCAAGATCTCATTGTCCAACCCCTTTCTCAAATGATCCACAAACAAAATGACTATGCTTCACTGATTATCTCCCTTATGATATCATAAGTTTTATTCCTTCAATGTTCCTTCTCCTTATGAGATCATAAGTTAGGTATTTCTCGATTTCTCTATCTCCTTCACCATGAGAAGGCCTCCTTATATAAGCTTGGAGAGGCCTAACCACCTTAGAGATTCTTGGGATAGGTTGAGGATGTTTCTCAATTAGTTGTGGATCGTCCTTAAGATCCATCCTTGACCTTATACTTGAATCCAATGGATTTCAGAGATAAGGGGGATCTTCCCCTAATTTTCTCAACAACATAACACTCCCCCATAATGGTGCACATAGCATTACAACGCTCCCCCAAAGAAGGGAAAGGAGCACTAGTGCTCCCTTCTAGTGGGTAGGGGAGTGTTGCCCAAAATTTCCTCAAAAAATCCTTGTGCTCCCCCAAAAGGGTGCAAAAAGTGATATAACACTCCCCAAAAGAAGTTCAAGGAGTGCTAGCACTCCTTGACAGTGGATAGGGGAGCGTTGCCCTTCAAAAATGATTTTTAAGTGGTATTTTTCATGGAAAAAGATTTGTACTCTTTGTCATGTGATTTCTCTTTCTTAAACCAGTCTTTGAGGGTGTCTTTGAAGTGTCCTTTGTGATGTCCTTCAAGACACGACATAGGCAAGATGACAGTATGATGTTTGCAACACTCACGGCCAAAATGCGACACTTGCGACACTTGTAATGATGACAGTAGGTCATCATTGAAGTGATTATTTTGGATGTGTAACAGATTTCCCCCCAAAGTGTGAAGTTAGAAGACAGAAACTGATGAATAAAGTACTTTGTAGACTTTTTCGAGCAAGGGTATGGACGCGGAGAACCTGGTAGAAGTTGGACACAACCATCAAACAAATATTATGACATGTTTCAAACCCAAGGAAGGCATACCTATGCTTGGGTGATAAATACTTGTAAGGTATGGATTCCATAAGATACAATGCAAATCCATAATTATATTAACAAAGAGTATAGCCACCAAAAATACAATGTGGATCTATACTTCCATGACATGAACTGATCATAGCCATGGAAAATACACAGTGGATCTATGAAATGACAAGACATAGCCATGGACTAATACAAAGTGGATCTATGTAACAATATATGAGTCAATGTTCTCAAAAGAAAATCCGTCACAACCTGGGCAAAGTATATATCAGAGTCATCACTCAACTGAGGGTCTTCTTACTGATATTGATGCAATACAAATATAACCATCTAAATAGATGTCTTGATGTCTAACATGGTAGAAATCACTTGATTACCGGTCAATGAGGTAAACTATTAACAAGTGCGAGGGAAATCACCATTGATGTCAATGATTCCCATGCTACTCTAGTACATTCCATCGAATGTGAATAGATGATCTAAAGTCAACCATCCGTGGACTCATCCGATCAGAGGTCAATGATGTAAATTGACTATCTGAAGTGAGGAGGCCTGCCATTGAGGCATGTAGGTCCCAAGGTACTAACTGGTTTCTAAGTCTAATTCTCGGATAATATGCTGAAGTCAATGCGAATAGACTCGTCGAAGGAGGGCCTTGATGTATCCCCCATCAATGACAGGAAACTGATACATAGATGTAAATTGGTGGATCAAATGAACATGGACTAACACGAGTGTTGAAACAGAATATTTGTGATGGTTGACTCTCGAGGCAGATACTTCCATTGAACACAGAGGCACAAAAGTAGAAACATGACATGGACCAAAACACGATGATGCAATGGATACTGTGACTCTTGTAGAGTGACCCAAAGGAGTAAAGAAACTCAGAGGATTCGTTCAGTGTAGAGGTTCAGCGGATTCAAATGTATGCAAAGACAAAGTTCCATGTTCAAGGGCGATTGTAAGAGTGAATGGTGATCTTTTCAAAACCTGCTTGGCTTGCTTCCTTCAATTTTTCCCCCATCTAGATATAAGAGTACCTCTTTTTAATTTAATGAGCTCGAGGAGGATAAGACATGCTTGATATAACTCACCTTCAGTAAGTCCCTCTTCCTTTATTTAATGAACTGGAAGAAGTAAGGGTTTGGTCCTGTATGGGCCCTTCAATATATGATTTTTTTAACGAGTCGAGATAAGGTAAACTCGGTGGTTTTTCATGTTTAGATAGTCTAAAAAGAACTTAAAGATGACTTCATTGTTTTCCTTTTTAGTAATGTTAGCCTCGCAAGGATAAAAAAGAGATAAATTATCACTCGAAAGATGCCCTTTCAAACCTTTTAATGAGTGGGAAAGGAAGCAAGGTCACTCGACAATCTTTTCATGTTTAGAGAGTCTGAAAAGAGCTTAAAGACGACTCTGGGGGGTTCCTTTTTCATGTATCCATGCGAGTTCAAAAAATAGATAAAATTTTACATGGTTGTGTTCTCATGTTTTTTACGAGCACGAGAAAAAACAAAGACTAAACTCGGTATTGGTTTCATTTTGAAACAAGCTTGAAAAAAATTAAACTATGCTTATAAATTCCCAACATAATTTCCAAAGGTTGGGATACCCATGGATGGTTGGTACTCTACCCCTAGCTTGAAAAGATAGTGGCATAACTCCAAAAAGGTAATGAAAGGCTAGAGACATTCCCCCCAAGCTTCAAATCATTCATCAACTTTGATATTGTCAGAAATCTCTGTACTAGATGGAGAAAAAGGATATAGGTGGATGAAAAGAAGGTTCAAATACGATACCTAATGAAAGACTCGACTCGACAACTATGATATCTAGTGAAAGAATCGATCTGATGGGATAGGTGATTGTTTCATTTTTTGAATGAGCTTGACACAGGAAAATATCTATTCTCAAGGCTTCAGGTTCAATACCCATATTTATGTTTCATTTTTAAACGATCTTGCTACAAAGAGGAAAACTATGCTCAAGGTTTCGGGTTCAATCCCCAAATTTTTGTTTCATTTTTTAACGAGATTTCCCCATAAAAGTAAAACTATGCTTGTGACCTCTGTTTCATTTTTTAACAAGCTTGCCACAAAGAAAATAAACTATGTTCATGAATTCTTCTTGATCATGGTTTACAGGAGGATAAAGCTCTTGAAGGAAACCATGTCAAGGGACAAAACTCGGTCATGGATTCCTAGAGATTTTCACTAGATGGAAGAACAATGGTTTGGAATGAACACATGTCGAGGGCCATGATAGGGGTAAGGATATCAGGCTCCAATATCCCTACCAAAACATGATGAAGTTCAAATACTTCCATGATAGACTTGGCATGGCAGAGAATGCCTCCTTCATTGAGAGGGAGTGTTGATGTTTGTAGCTTCCTGAGACATTCTCTATATTGTACTCCTCTATGATTTAGTATAGTTGATTTGTGATGAGACTTATCTGAGAAGGGATAAGTATGGAACTTATCCAAGAAGGGATAAGTGTGTTTGGGATTATAGCCCAATGTCCCTTATGTGAGAGAACGTGAGGAAACTTCCCATGTGTAGAGCACATGAGGACATGTCAAGGCAGTTTATCCTTGACGTCACAGACTATGGGAGTTGACCCTAGTGTTTCTAGAGGGTGTAGCCTCTAGAAGTCCACATGGAAGTGCCACGTGTGACAAATATTCTCCAAATCATACTTTTCTGTGAATTGAGTTGAGTTGATTTGTGAGGAAACTTATTTGAGAAGGATAAGTGCATTTGGTCTTATATCCCAACGTCCCATGTAGATATCACATGAGGACATGTCATGGGAGTTAACCCCTGATGTCACACACTATGGTAGTTGATCCTAGGGTTTCTAGAGGGTGTACCCTCTAGAAGTCCACATGGAAATTCCATGTGTGACAAGCCTTTTGATACTATGGTGGTTGTGTACCACTGGCGGAGACTACGTGTCTCTAGAAAATATTTGTGTACTACTATGGAAAAATACCTCCCTAGCTAAGATGGAGTGTTGATGTTTCAGCATCAGGAAAAACTTCTCCTAGATTGGGCTGCATACCAAGGGAGATAGGATACATTTATCATAAAGGTGCACTTGTCGTAAATTTTCCTAGACGTAGTCCTTCCTTGATCATGAAAAGTAATAATATGGACTTGAGGTGCTTGAAGTTTTTTTTCACATGTCAGTTAGAATCAGGATGACATTCACTCACATATGTTTACTTGTGGTGAAATATCTGGGTGTAGTATTTTTCCTAGTCATGGTGATTTGACAAAGAATGATAAAGACTCAAGATGCTATATGTTATTACATGTGGACCCAGAGTGAGCCTAATATTAGAGAGAGTCAATTGGATCAAAAGGGAGAGCCACATAAGAAGTTTCTACTTGGTTCAGGTGGGCCAGAGACATCTCCCAAGACTGACAGAGAAGTGTCATGAGTCTATGGTGAAGTTTTTATACTTCATAGACAAGATTTGCATGATGCAGAATGTATCCCTCGTTGAGAGGGAGTGTTGATGCTTGGACAACATGAGGAAGACATTCTCTTAGAATAATAATTAGTAATATAATTATTGATTACTAAATATCATATATAATAAGTAAATGATAACAATAAATAGTTATTGATTATTCAAGGGATGCATCCTTCCATGGATGGTCACCATATGTTTTGTATATATGGAACACTCATCATTGTAATAATATATCGATGATATCTCATATGAAGAAACATAACAAGAATGTTGCAGAATATTAGAGGTGGGAAAAAAAGTAAAGTGGCTGAAAAGGGTGATTGTAGATGTTATTTCCCGTGCAAAAAATGTTGCACTACACATCCCGTAAGAAATTTAATAGAAACAGCTACAAAAAATTATATGAAGTATGGGCACATTGATGGGGAATTGAATGAATATCATCCTCTGGTAATTAGATATATATTCAATATCGGTTTTTATATTGTTGATTTTATATAAAATTATATATCTGTTTATATATTATTTTAATATTTGTTATACACACCAATTTTGCATGATTGTTTTTAATTATAACGTTAGAGTTTCCCTCTAACTTTCTGCAGAATATTGCACCAAGTAGTACTAGTAGAAATGATGTTGTACAAGATGAGGAACATGATCAAGCAAATGAGGATCTCATGGAAAATGATGATGGGACAAATCAAGCTAATGATCCCATGGAAGAAGATGATGGGACAAATCAAATGATCCACGATTTATTTCCTCATCCAAATGGCGATGGTAACAGGGATGGTGTTTATGATGAGCCTCTCTTAGAAAAGGAAAATAAATGACTTTATGAAGGATCAAGAGGAAATCTTCTCTCTGCTACATTGTTTCTAGTGAACTTAAAGGTTATGAATACTTTTTTGAACACTTGTATGACACAGATTCTAAGGTATGTAACATATTTCATCTCATATACATAAATGTTGACTTTTTTATATTTTGTTTAGTGTTAATTAATATGTAAAATAAGAATGATATTTTTACGATTAATATTCTTTACATTAACTACTTATTTGTTATGTTGTAGATTGTTAGGTGAATTTATGTTACCATCGTCGAAATATTTTACCTCACACATATCAATATTTGCATGCCATTGTGAAAGACATTGGAATGGATTATCAAACTATAGATGCATGTCCTAATGATCATATTATATATTATGGACAACATGCTTAGAAAATAAAATTCCCTCAATGTCTTATTAGTATATATCGAACCGATCAAGTAACAAAAGGGGTGCCTCAAAAGGTTCTTCATCATATTCCCATAATTCCACGTTTGTAGATATTGTTCATGTGTGAAAAATAGAAGAATTTATGGATTACCATGCACGTAATAGAAGTGTATATAATGTTCTTTGAATGCTTACTGATGGTTATGCATTTAGGGAAATTGAGGAAAAATGGGAAGATTTCAAATATGAACCTCATAATGTTAGGCTTTCATTGGTAGCTGACAGTGTTAATCCATTTAGAGAGCTTAGCTCTATTTACATAGTGTGGCCTATTTTTGTTATCAACAATAACATTCCTCCTTGGAGGTAAATAAAGAGGGAGAAAATAATGTTGACAATGATTGTTCCAGGTATTTGTTTACATTAATTTTTTGAATGTAGCATTTTCATTTGTTTAGTTTTTTTCATAATATCTTATGCTTATTTATTTAGTTATATATGCATATCATGGTTATAGTAATTATGCGTAATTTCAAACAATTAGATAAGTACCAAGTTAAATATAAGAACGTATATATCGAGTCTCTTATCGATGAGCTACTAAAGTTATGGGTTGACATCATTATGTATGACATCGGTAAACCAATCAGGGAGAAAAAATTTAAATTTCATGGAATACTTTTATGGACCATTCATGATGCTCTAGGACTAACACATTTTTTTGGTATGTAGAATTTATTAGAAAAACATGATCGTGGAGCAATAAAATAAAAAATAATGCGGAAATAAAACATGGAAGATACACAATACAATAGAGACATAGATATGCCTGGTTCACCTAATGTGGGCTACATTCACTAGAGAAATTTCCAGGTCATTCCTTTATTATTATCCAGCAAATGAAGGGACACAATCTACAACACACTCGTTGTAACTTCCTCTTCTTTCTCTCACAATCTCCTCACACATAATACAATATTCACAATAATACATAGCCACAATACATTTCTCTCATAAAAAAGGGTTTCCTTCTAGGGAAAAAAAACCTAACATAAGTTGTACCATCAGATTTGTGACCTAATTATGAACGATCTGTTGACTATAAAAATTGCAAAGAGGATTTCTCCCGTAAAGTATTGCTAAAGCCTATTATTTAAACTAAGATAATAATATATAATACTAGTAGGTGGGATGCCCTTGTAGATTAGGGGATCAGATAAGGTTCTTATTTCATATTTATGTTTTTGTTTGACACTACTTAGAGGGTTCTACATTATTGACGATGAAATCTTGGTTTTATTTATGACAGATGCCAAATGGATAATTCATGTTATGTGTTTGTTTTGTTGCTCTAAACTCTAAATTCTCTGTATGAATGGATTGTTTAATGGTTATTACATTGCTATTGGTGCCATGATTTATCAGTTGTTACACCTACACAAGACACATGTTAGTTATAATAAGAGATAAGAGAAATATGAAAAAAAAGCCAAGAAGAAGGAACTTACCTACGCTATGCTATGCTATATTATGTGCAATTAAAATTTTAAAAGGTTGATGTTAGTCCTAACTAGCAATGTTAGTGGCTATAAGATTTTTATTGAGTTATGGGGCACATGTGATATATGTTATAGTATGGTTTTGGATTAATGGTTAGTATGGATTAGGTGGCACATTCGACAAGCGATGTATGCAAGTTTCGATGCATGTATTAATGTTTGGTTGGTTGTCATGTACTACATAATTGAATGAAGGGAGGATGGAAGTGACGTGAAGTAAATGAATGTCACTCCATACTTCTCCCACTGGCCTTCATCGTATCTTGGTTATTGTTCATTTGATTTTCACTGTGGTTAAGCTCTGATATTCAGGGGAGGAAGGAACTTCTCAACCAAGCTCGCATTTTTAAGGCCATTTGGTTACAGGTATGTTTTTTTTCGCCCATCCATGAACTCACTCTGTTATGAAATAAATGTTGTCTCAGTGATGTATTGATCTATATTTTTCTTGAGGCTGACAACTTTTTAAACCCATTGTGTTTCTCTGGAATGGCTATTTGTGTTATTCATTGAAAATGGAATATTTGATGGTTGAAGTCACAATTCCCTTGGTTGTTCTGTGTGGTGGAAGTTGTGAGGGCTCTCTATTGTATTTATGGGTTTTTTTGGAGGGTTTCATTCTATTTGGCCTTGCTAGCCATCTCCTCAAACTCATGGTAACCACACTCGGTTGTATTTGGTGTTATTGGGTTGTTGTGTATGATTTGAACCACCTTTTGGTCACTTCATATCGTTTTCCACTGGTTCATGGGCTTGCTTTATGTTCTTGGTATCTGCATAGTTGGTTATGGTGGCTATTATGCCAAGAGGCTTGCTTTAGTGTTGGTTTCTATTACCTAGGATCTACATTTCTATCAGAATTATTCGGCTTTTGGGGATAACCACAAGGTTTATGTCCAGCATGTTATCGGTGTTGTTTATTGGCCAGTAAGAAACCTCTACTCCTCTGTTCATAATCTCTCATACCTGAGGTCAAACTGTCACCCTAGCATATAATATAAGGGTTGTAATGTGTGTGGTTCCACCTTTCTTGTCTGAAGGGTTTCCCACCTACTGTCGATAAGGTCAACCTCCAGTCTCCTTATGTTGCTTCCACCAAGTGAACCCTTAGTTATTTTGTCATTAGTTACAGAGCCTGATTTTGATAAACTGAACTGGTTACACCCTGTCAGGTATCTTGTTGACTGTCATGAGTTGGTTGAGTAGCATTGACAATGGTTTTGATTATTGGCTCGTCTCTGTTTGATCGGGTTGATTACACAGTTGTAATTAGAAATAATAATTGGTATATAGTTGCTTGATTCTTTTATTATGACAGTTGAATCGATAAATCAACATTTTTTTATGGTTTTATTCAGAGTATTTGAATATGTACAGTAACATAAATGCTTCTTTGTGTTATGTGTTGGTCTGTGTGTTTCCTACAATGTGGTATAATTTGGAATAATGGTTGTTGTTACTGTGTGTTTAAATTGTCTGAACATGATTATTGCAATTTGAAGTATTGATAATTGTATCTTCATTGTCTACAGTGTATTATTTATGGATATTGTGCATCATATCATTTTATTGCACCATCAAAGATGGGAACGAGGTTTTTAGTAATATGGCTTCATTGCAATTTAATTGTTAAATTGGTTAGAGGAATGGAATCAGGCACGTTTTAAAAGAGCTTGTGTCTATGTTTGATTTAAGGAATTAAATTGTGAGCAATGGTGATCTTTTTATGATGAGAAGAGTTGAAGAAGTATGAATGTGTGTTCATTGGATTTTGTTTTAAATATAGAAGGGAAGAAATTGAAAAGAAACATAATTCTTTTAAAAAAAATGGGTGAAGTCATGACGATTCTGAGTATGACTATTCTCTGTTAATTGAACGATTTTAAGGAAATTAAATGTGGGACAGTGAGCAAGTTTTAACACATAGTAAAGGTTTAGTTTACCACAACAATTGTTTAATTTATGTTGGAATAGTTGTATCGAATACAAAACTGTTTTTATGGATTACTTAATTGATTTTTCAAACAATATCTTCTCTTTTCCCCTACCATTATTTCACTTTTCACACATTACAATCCCCTCACCTTCCCATATTCATTATCCACTCCCTGTTCCAAAAATTTAATTACAGTTAAGGGAAACTTTGTATTATGATAGTTAAAGAGATCGCACAGGCATGAATTATAGTGATATATTCTTTTGGTTTACGATACAATTGATTTTTTGATGTCTGTGAGTAGTAATCATGATCCCTTCCCCCTCATTTTAACGCTTTTTCTCTCACTACAACCCCTCTCATATCCCATAACCATGGTTCACCCCCTTCCCATTGACAACTACTAAACAACTTGTATGGATTGGATTGCATAAGTCTGATATGTTGTTCATCTAATTTTGTTTCATATTTTAAAAAGAGTTGTCATGTATGGTAGTCAAAGAAAATATTTGCTAATCAATTATACATAGAGGAATGAGATTTTTCAGCAGAGGTAGCCATGGTAGAGGTAACCGGGGAAGAGTTAATTGGAACAGGGGCCCTAGAAGCATAATATTCTCTATACACTTTGATGCAGACTCGCAAGAATTAGGCCAACTATTTCAAGCTGGGTTCTTTAACTGGATTGGGAAAGGAGTGGTCCAACATAGGCCTGAAAGGCATCCCTTACAAGCCCCACAGGTCCCTGGTATCCCATTTCCTCCTCATGTATCACTGCAATCTGAAGTCCCTGAAAAGGACGAATGGAAAGAGATTTTCCACCCGACAGTCTCCCAACATCATGGCTAGCCTAACTTCTCTTTACCTTCTCTCCTTCCTATGAATCAAATTGTCCAAGTTGTCCCTGTCCACTCACTAGTTCAGTCATCCCATGCAAGAAAAAGGTTGAAAACCAAGGCCCACCATGCACCTGACAAAGGAAAATCCATTGTTGTCCCTTCCTCACCTTCAAATGACTTTGATAAATCCTTGTCCTCCTGCATGCATTTGGGAGATTATTGCTCTCATTTGATCAATGAGATTAGGCCTAAAGGCTCCACACAGCCTAAGGCAAATTCAGAGAGATCAAAAGGTGACAGCAACAACAAGGGAAATATTGACTCCTAGAGTGGAAACTATGGATTTTAAGTTTTTATTTATTAATTGTTCAGTACAGTTGACTTCTGAAATTTTGGACAACACACTATTTTTTTGGATCTATGGGTAATATATTTTTGGAAATAATTTCAATTATCATTGAGATAAATTGTCAAATATGAATGTGATGATGGGAGTCACATAGAGTGATGTTTTGTTTGATAAACTAGTTGTGTTATGATTGTGAAAAGATAAAGGGAGTCACAAGGGGTCCCTATTTAAAACACCTTATTATGATTTATTAATTTCCCCCTTAACTAAAAATTCAGTTGAGTTTTAGTTAACTTATATAAGGAAGTAGTTCAACTACTTCAAGCAATTCTAATTTTCTTAAAGTAAAAAGGAAAGGGATGAACAAGAGGAGAATAGAAGGAGAAGCATACTAAGGTTTTCTCTAGAATTTTTGTTGAGATAATTAAATTTTCATTCATTCCTTAATTCATTATAAGCCTAATTATTTTTTATGATAGAAGGGTCCTATTGTAGATAGTAAGATTCAGGGTTGAATTACATCATTCAAACACTTGTTTTTCAGAGGTGTTGATCTATCTTTGATAGTCTATCTAGACTTGTTTGTTTATGAATTATATTTCATGACTGACAAAGGATATTGTGCAGAGTCGAGTGGGCATCAATTTGTGGCAAGCTTATCCAGCTTTTAAAAGTTTAGTTTTTTTATTTTCTGTCATAAGTCCTTTTGTATGTTTCATCGGGGACGTCTAATTTTGACTTTGGTCCAATACTTCCTTAGGAATTGTTTTAAAGAGAACGATTCTTTGATGAATTGGGATGAAATAAAGGATTTCTTTATGTCTCATCTATTTTTATTATTGACCTTGTGTCTTTACATCTGTCTCTATATTTATTTCATCTTTTGTTATGTTGATAAAAACACATAAATAATGAATTTTTCTGCAAGATTTTATTTATAAAAAACCATCCTAAACACTTGTAAACAATACTTGTGAATTAGGATAACATTTTTTTATGGATATAAACATAGGGTGATATTCTCGTCTATATTTCTTTAGCCAAGTAAGATCTAAAAAATTCTTGAGTAAGATTATTTCATATATTTTCCTCAACATGGTCCAGATTTACTATGAAATTACAATATACATTTACAAGGATTTGTTTTCCTTCGAAGGCCATCTTGCCCTTGAACCCCCCAGCTAAGGGGATATCCCCCCTAGACCTCGCAGGGGGGGTAACCCCCCCTGCACTCCCTTCCGTGGGAGAGTGTACATTCTTTCAGGTGTAAATTCTTCATCGGGTATAAAAAAGGATGAAAAAAAAGACCTCTAAATCAGGAAGATAATCAAGCTTCATAACCAACAATATCCCACTTGGAGACTGATCTCAACAACACCTCTGTTGTTGTATACGTTGGAGTATGATCCTTCTTGGACCTGGAAAATTTCTCATCTTCATATTCATGCTTGAAGACCAACTGAAACTAAGCAACAACTCAGTTTCTCCCCAACTAGTCCCTTTGTTAACATGTCTGCAATATTCTGGCTAGTGTGTAGCTTTTACAACATCAAATGTCCATATTCCAAGACCAATCATATGAAATGGTACCTAATATGTATATGCTTAGTCTTCGAATGGAAGTATGATTTCTTTTCAATATGAATGTGTTGGTTGTGGAGATTGATTATCTTATTGATTCATAGGTATTTGTTTTCAACTATGTTTATACCCCATGAGTACTTTACACCCCAGAAGAATGTACACTCCTCCACATGGGGTACTGTAGAAGTGGGTTAACCTCTCGGCGAGGTATAAGGGAAAGTAGGCCCCTGGCGATGGTTTGGGGATGAAGCCCCCAATGGAAAATTTTCCTTGTAAATGTATATTGTAATGTCATTGTAAATCTGGACCGTTCATTATAAGGTCGCAGATCTGGCAGTAGAAGTTATCTTAGGGTTTTTTCGCTAGAAGGAAACCCTCTTTTTATGAGGGAAATGTATGGAGGCTATGTATCAATACGAATATTTTATTCTGATATAGGGAGACTGTGAGAGAAAGAAGAGTAAGTTACAACATGTTTGTTGTAGTTTGTATCCCTTCATTTGCTGGATAATAATAAATGAAGGACCAATTAATTTCTCTTGTGGACATAGCCCACACTATGCAAACCACGTATATCTATGTCTCTATTGTATTGTGTATCTTCTGTGTTTTATTTCCTTATTTTTTTTATTTTATTTCTCAGTGATCCTATTTTTCTAACAACTACTATCAAGGCGAAAGGTAACTCATAGGAAAAGAGGATTCCTAGTTTGAGTGGGAGCAATGGTAGAAGATGGAAAGTTTAGGGTCGATAAATTTAATGGAAAAAACTATCAGTTGTGGAAGATTCATATGGAAGATTATTTATATCATAAGGATCTATTCCTACCATTAGGTGGAATATAAAATAAGATGATAGCCATGAAGGATGAAGAATGGGAGGTTTCTTGGCAGAAAGGCTTTAGGAACGATACGGATGAGCCTAGTAGTGTCGGTGAATTTCAATATTTCAAAGGAAAATACAACAAAGCAACTAATGGATGCATTGGATAAACTGTATGAAAACCCCTCAGTGTCCAATAAGGTATTTCTAATGAAGATATTATTTAATATGAATATGTCAAAAGGTGATTCTATTGAAGATCATTTAAATGAATTTAATACGGTTACTAATCAACTAAGTTCTATAAAAATAGACTTTGATGATTATGTCAGGGCTCTTCTAATCTTTTGTTGATTGCCAAAAAGTTGGAATGACTTGGTCATGGTTGTAAGTAACTCTATCTCTGGTTCAAACACTTTAAAATTTGATGATGTTGTTGGTGTTATCCTTAGTGAGGAAATGCAATGGAAAAGAACAAGTGCGACATCAGGTAATGCATTCAACATGGAGAACATGGGAAGACAAAAGGATAGAGGAAAGGGCTCAAGGAACCACGTGAATTATAGGAAAGGTAGATCCAAATATGGATTTGGAAGGATAGAGTGATAGAATTGTGGGAAGAAAGACAACAGAGCTCCAAAAAAACAAAGATATGGACAGCAGGACAAAAAATCAGGAAGCAAATGTAAGTGGTGATGTGTTACAAGATTCTTTGATTCATTCTTTAGATAATATTTCTGACTCCTGGGTAGTAGATTCAACATCTTTTTTTCATGCCACACCCCATAGGAAAATTTTTCTAGATTATGCTCAAGGTTATTTTGGACAGGTTCATTTGGTTGATGATGCACCATGAAAAATTGTTGGAATGGGGAAGGTAAAAATAAGGAAAAGAAAAGGAAACCAATAGTTGGTGAAATAGATAATACATGTTCCATATCTAATGAAAAATCTAATATCAACAAGGTTGTTGGAAAGTGAAGGTTGTATATTCATATTTATATATAAGGTGTGGAAGGTCACCAAAGGATCATTCGTGATAGAAAAAGGAGAGAAGGCAGGTACATTATTTTTATGTACTGGTAATATCGACTCTTCTATCTCTTTATCTTCTACAAGAGTGTATACATCACTGTGGCATCATAGTCTTGAACACATGAGTGAGAAGGGGATGAAGATACTTCACAAAGTAAATTTGTTTCCATATCTTAAACAAATTGATTTGGATTTCTATGAGAATTATATTTATGGAAAACAAAAGAGAGTCATATTTCTCAGGGTCAAAAAAGAAAAGAAAAGTGAAAGGTTAGATCTTGTGCATACATATGTATGGAGACCAACTTAGGTATAATATCTTGGTGGCTCTCATTATTATGTTACTTTAATTGATGATGCAACTATAAAAACTTGGGTCTATTGCATTCAACAAAAATCAGATGTTTTTTATACTTTTAAGAAATGAAAAGCTTATGTTGAGAATGAGACAGGAAAAAGGTTGAAGTGTCTTAGATCAGACAATGGAGTTGAATATTGCAGCAAGGAGTTTGATGATTATTGTTCATACCATGGGATTCATAGAGAGAAGAAAGTTCTAGGAACACTACAATAAAATGGTGTTTCAGAAAGGATGAACAAGACAATCATGACGCATGTAAGGAGTATGAGATTGCATGCTAGTTTCCCCTTACATTTATTGACAGATGGTGTAGATATTGTTGTTTAATTAATAAATAAAGGACCTTTAAGATCTTTGGATGGCATAATTCCAGAGGAGGCAATGATAGGTAAAAATCTAAACTATTAGTTTTTTAAGACTTTTAGTGGTGAATCATTTGTCCATATTGATAAAGAAAATAGAACAAAGCTTGAGGCAAAATCCAAGAAGTGTACCTTTATTAGATACGGTGTTAATGATTTAGGTTTTCTCTTATGAGATTATGAAAATAACAAAATCATTAGGATTAGAGATGTCATATTCAATGAGAAGTTCATGTACAAAGATCAGTTGCAGGGAAAGAAGCAGGAAAAAGAAAAACCATAATACACAGTGCTTGATGAGATCACTGGAAAATAAATTCAAAATGTACCGGAAATTCAAAATGTACAACAACAGGATCAACAGGTACCTCAAACTCCTGCAAGTGTTTTTAGAATATCTACCATTATAAGTAGAGCCCCTCAATGATACTCTACTTCATTGTATTATTTATTGTTGACAGATTCTGGTGAACCAAAATGTTATGAAGAGAGAATGTAGGTAGACACCAAAAAAAAGTGGGAGAAAGGCATGAAAGAGGAAATGGATTCCTTGGTAAATAACCAGACTTGGGGCTTGGTTCAGTTTTGTGCAGGAAAAATAGCATTCAAAAATAAATGGGTTTACAAGTTGAAGGAAGAATATGGAGGAAAAAAGAGGTACAAGACTAGATTTGTTGTAAAGGGGTTTTCATAAAAGAAAGATATATATTTTGATGAAATATTTTCTCTTTTTTTTAAAATGAATTCAATTAGGACTATTTTAAGTATTGTGGTAGTAGAATATTTGCATCTTAAACAATTAGATGTAAAAATAGCTTTTCTCCACGGGGATTTGGAGGAAGAGATATATATACAACAACCATAGGGGTATGAGGTCAAACAGAAGGAGAATTTGGTATGCAGGTTGAAGAAGAGTTTGTATGGTCTAAAGAAAGCTCCAAGGAAGTGGTATTTGAAGTTTGATGGGTTTATGATAGAAAAAGGTTATAGTAGATGTCATTCTTATCACTGTGTTTATTTTAAAAGGCTAGAAATTGGAAGCCATATTATCTTACTATTGTATGTAGATGAAATGCTTGTTGCAGGGTCTAATATATAGGATATAAATGTGCTCAATAAGAAATTGTCTAATTCATTTTCAATGAAAGATTTGGGTTCTGCAAAGAAAATTCTTGGTATGAGAATAACAAGAGACATGAAAAATCACAAATTGACATTGTCTCAGGGTGAGTACATACAGAAGGTGTTGGAGAGGTTTAAAATGTAGATTGCAAAACCAATTAACACACCTTTGTCTAGACATTTTTGAATTAATGAAGGAAATGTTTCCCAAGACACAGGAGGAGACATAATACATGTTTAGGGTACCTTATTCATAAACAATTGGAAGCTTGATGTATGCAATGGTTTGGACAAGACCAGATATTGAACATGCAATGGGAGTTCTGAGCAGGTATATGAACAATCCAAGTAAAGAACATTGGCAGTCAGGAAAGTGGATTTTCATGTATTTGAGAGGTGCTGCTACTCATGCATTATGTTTTAGAGGTTCAGACACTGTTCTACAGGGATATGTTGATTCATATATGGCAAGTGATAAAGATAGAAGGAGGAGCACCACAATATATTTTTTTACTATAGATGGAACAACAATAAGTTGGATTTAGAAACTACAAAAGTTTGTTTCACTTTCAACAATAGAGGAAGAGTATGTTGCTGCTACAGAGGCTAGTAAAGAGATGATTTGGTTACAGAGGTTTATGGAGGAATTGGGAAAGAAGCAAGAGAATAGAAGGTTGTATTGTGACAATGAGAGTGCCATTCATCTTGCAAATAACTCATCCTTCCATTAGAATACTAAGAATACATAGCTCAAATACCATTTCATATGATCCATTTGTTGGATTACTGAGAGGGGGGGTGAATCAGTAATAATGTAATTATAATCCTTTTTCTTCAAATGTTATATCAATGTAGAATTATTATCCAAAAATGAGCAGTAATAAATA
>JZKD02S1930177.1:238885-288215 GCA_000966675.3 Picea glauca
TGCACTCTCAAGAAAAGATGAATATGTTGAGGCCTTTCTTTGTGCTATCTCGATCATCCAACCCAATTGGATAATAGAAGCAAGGGATGAATGGAAAAATGACGAAAAAGTGTGGCCTCTCATTCAAAGGTTGCAGCAGGATTTCAGTTGGACTATTTTCATGCCTTAACAGTATGCGATGGTTTCTGAACTCAAATTAAACTCACACACCCACTTGTTTCCATTATCAATTCATCATCATGTAAGCCATAAACCCTATTTTTATTTCAAAATACACAAATAGCTTGATGCAATTTTTAAGTTTGCATCATCCTTTCTTCATTTTTCTTTTAGGTTCTCCATTGTATATACAATGTATGTGTGTCATAGTTCTGATGCAAAATCCATATTTTTTCATTCATTGTTTAATCATCCTAAAAATATGTCCTTGCAACACTGTATGTGGGAACGTGTGTACTATCAAATGAATTTTAAAAGGAAGAAAGAAAAGACAGTGTACTAGGGCTAGACATGGGCAGTAGTGACCTGTGAATGGGACCAACATTGAATTTTTTTCAAATTATTCACATGTGTTAATGATATGGAAGGGTTTCTGGACTCAAATTTGACCCACTTTTTTCCATCATCAATTTACCATCATGTATACCATAAACCCTATTTTTATTTCAAAGTACACAAATAACTTGACACATGTTTTAACTCCACATCAGCCTTTCTTCATTTTTCTTTTAGGTTCTACATTCTATATATAATGTATGTGTGTCATAGTTGTGATGAAAAATCCCTTTTTTTCGTTCATTGTTTAATCAACACCACAAAAACATGTCCTTACAGTACTAGATGCAGGAACGTGTGTATTTTCAATCAAATATTAAAATGAACAACAAAAAGATAGTGTACTAGGACTAAACATGGCCAACAATGACCTGTGAATGGGGCCAACGTTGAAACTTTTTAAAACTATTTATGTATGCACTTAAATTTGACATGGATAGACTACTCAAATGCCTTGATGAAATGGAAGGGTTTCTGGACTCAAATTTTACTTACACACCCACTTGTTTCTATCATCAATTTATCATCATGTAAACCATAAACCCTATTTTTCTTTCAAAGTAAACAAATAGCTTGACACAAGTTTTAAGTTTGCATCATCCTTTCTTCGTTTTTCTTTCAAGTTCTCCATTGTATATACAATGTATGTGTGTCATCGTTGTGATGAAAAATTCCTCTTTTTTTATCATTGTTTAATAAACACCAGAAAAATATCTCCATGTAGTATTAAATGCGGGAACGTGTGTGTTACCCATGATTTTGGTCATCATGACGGTGTATTGATGATGGTGTACTCAGGATCCTAATAAGAACTTTCTCCTGAGAAAAGTGACATTCATCTCTTCCCAGAAAACATATTTTTGAAGAGAGTTCGTAGGTTGCTAATATCCTAGGGTGCGAGAATGACCCATTCTCGCAAGCTGCCTTCAGCTAGGGTGCAAACTTCTTGCATTGTGCTACATAGCTAGGGTACGAACTTGTTCTAAAGCTTGGAGAAAGATGAAGTCTCGATGCTTCTAGAAGGGAATATTCTAGAGAATGGGTTGGCATTCGAATGATTAACTTTGTATTGGTTTCCCTGATATTGTGGGATCATTCTTATCCAAGTAACCATCTCATCCTCTTCTATATATTGATGGAATTATCATGGAAAAGGTTAAGCAAGATTCATTGGAGAATTGGTGAAAGAATTGTGTGAAGGACCTAGCCTGAACACGAGCTTGGAGACTCTAGCAAGTCTATCAAGAGGTTTTTGATCTTCTTCATACAAGGATCGAGCAAGTGTGTTTGTGTTGGAGCCAAGAGCCACCGAAAGGAAGCTTGCGACATCAAGGCGATCAGGTTGTATCTTCTACTTTCGATTAATATGATACAGCGGCATGTCCTTTTCCCATAAAGTCATTCTTACTTTATTGTGTAATTCCTTGATCATACACATAAGTTGACAGTTGAATATATTTTTCTATCTTCACTTTGGTTGGTTTCTGTTGTCTTGGTCTTGACCTCACGAGAGCACCGGAGCGAAGCGGGAGCAACAGAGACTATAGGAAGCAATACAAAGGTATGTTACTTGTTCCTCCCTATTAGATAATTCAATGGTCATAACTTAGGGAAAGAGTCATGTCCTGTCCTGTTTTGTTCTAGATCCAGGTGGATCTAGGGAGATCTATTAGTGTATGCACCTACCAATTAGTTCGATAACAAAATTGGTGACTCCAGTGGGGAGATAACCCATTTTCTTTGTGGTTTTTGGTGTTTTTCCTTGGCCATTTGCTCTTACCTTACCTTTCTCCATTCATATAAATTTCTGAGTCTTCAGGATACCCTGATAGACCCTCTGGATCCAGAGGCCTCCTCAAATTTTTTGTCTTTTTCCAAAAATTTGCCTAGTTTCAGACATTCTCGCACTGCACTCCATAGTGGCCTACGAGAATATATTGAGTTCGAACACTACTTTTAGGTCCAATGCAAGGTTCTCACACTCTGCTCAAAGCTGGCCTGCGAGAATGACCCATTCTCACACTGTGTAATACTGTTATCTTGCGAACCCTCTTTTCAAAATTTTGGATTTGAGATTTTTTTATTTTCAGCTTCCTAGATCGGTATAGGTGCCTGAAAAAAGCTTCTTGGACCATTGGTTGATGTTCTCTTGTCTTCAGATTTTGTGCACGAACAGTCTTAAGAAATCAAAGGCTCTTCCTGTCCATTTTTCTTGACTTTCATTTCTTGACTTTTCTCGGCAAAGATATACTCTCTGATTTTGGAATCTGAGTGTGCTTGTTTGGTTAAGAACTGGTGATCGGTTGAAAGTTGAGCTTCTTTGTCTTTATCATTTTCTCATTGTTTGGAAGATCACTTTTCTCATGAAATTGAAAAGACTAGTTTGATCTTCTTGTTATTTTTGTTTCCATTGAAAGATTGATTTGGGTATTTGTCTATTGCTTGTTTATTAGTTTTTGGTTTTCTTCACTCTCACCATCATGGTGTAGGTCCTTTTTGAAAAGTGAACAACGTTTTTCTTTCAAAATCATTTTTGTAGCACACCCTTTCTACTACTAAGGTTTAATCGCTCTTAAAAGGAAATTTAACACCACATGGTACATAACTCATACAGATATTATATAATCCACATGCATTTAAACAAATAAACACATTCTACACAGAGTATTCCTATGAGTTACTGCCATAATTAACAATCAATAGCATTTCATACTAATTCATATACACAGTGGAAATCATGATAACATAAGCAGTAGAGTCATGCAAAACATGATTAAAACATAATCAGATACTTATCTTTTAGCAATGGTAGATTCCACCAACCAAGTGCATGCCTTCCACAAACCTCCCAGCCTTAGACCACACTGCTCATCAGCTCAGTAGTGGGTCACCCCCGAGCTGGGACTAAGCTCCACCCCAAGGTAAGGAATCCTAGGCTAGGCTGAGGTTACAGGGAAAACAACACATAAAATTTGGAAGGATTCTTCCCTGGATGCCATCTTATGCCCACTACTATCAGACTCTCATTCCCCACATGCCTGTTCTGCCCGGGAGTATACACCTTCACAAGCACAGTCCATTGGTGCTAACCTCCCTCTCTAGGTCTCGACAATAGGCTGGATCAGGAAGTCCCAAAGCCTAAAGCTAGTGCTGGACACTCTCTAGAAGAAACCTCTTCCGAAAACATCCACCTCCCTCACCTAGAGAGAGATCACACACAGGCTCATTCACAACTCACACTAGCCATCAAGCCATGCATAGTCCATCTCCGCATGGTTACCATAGCCAACTTGAAATACAAACACGGCCTCTCAAACAGGCTCAAAAATGGTTCGAGGCCTCACAGTGATGGTTCACAGGAATGTGTGATGAGAAACTCCTGCAAGGTCAACACAGACTCCACGACTCAGAAGGGAGGGTGAGACCGTCTCTTCAGAACAACACAGGCTTTGGCACTGGTTCAACAATGGCAGAATGGTTCAGGGTCTCAGCTTTAGAATAGAGCCTCCACGCATAGGTTCGATCAGTCAGACAGAGGATGTGCACAGACTAACAAAGACAATAGCGGGTTCTTGACTCTCAGAAACGCATGAGTTATTCTTGCAGAGGTTGGGTTGATCGTACTTTTCAGCACTCCCTACATGATCAAGTAGTTTGGTGGAATGGAGGAGAAAGAGCCTTCACAGCTTACCACGTCTATTTTATTTGCATGCATTACGGTGGACACTTGTCACCCTTGAAACTGCATGCATTCCTCGACATGCATTACCTTTCTTATGATTAGGAACTTAGGATAAAACATAAATGGCACATGTTCTTTTGGAATAATAGTAAAAATATTATTCCCAGGCTTAAGCCCCCTAGGCTCAACACTTAGCCCCTTTTCCCACCTTCCAGCCCCTAATTCCTTGCCCACTCTATGGATGCTTAGTCCCCCTTCACTCATTCATCATGGTCGGCATGCACTTGGTAGTGTTTATATTTTATTAATTGTTCTGCATGATTACATTTACAACAGCAGGCTCCTAGCCTTCAACACTTAGGCTCCCTGGCCTAACAACACATAATCCTCTAGCTTATAATAACTCGGCTCACCAGCCTATAAATCATAATTACAATTCCTTTTAGAACATGGTTTACTATGGGACTCAGCCTTGGGGACACTACAATTTCCCTCCCCTTATTTTTGCACTGTCCTCAGTGAAACTTACACTGTCTCAGCAAGCCTTTCAAAATTTTCAAAAAGATGCGGGTACTCTGCCCGCATAACCTCTTCATGCTCCCATGTCGCATCCTTAGGACCGTACCAGGTCCACTGGACCTTTACAAGCTTTATGGCTGGATTTCGGAGCTGTTTGCTTTTCCTGTCCAATATGTGCACAGGATGCACTTGCAGGACACCTTCTGATTCCACCTGAATTACATTCCAATCGATAACATGATTAGCATCAGGTACATATTTCTTAAGAAGTGAAACATGAAACACATTATGTACATTCATCGATACAGGTAATGCAAGAATGTATGCAACTGGCCCAATCATTTCCAGGATCTCAAATGGCCCACAAAATCTTGCTGCCAACTTGGCACAACATCCCAGCTTTAGGGAACTCCTGTTAGTTTTCACTTTCAGGAAAACATGGTCACCCACTTTGAATTCTCTATGTGTTCTGTTACTATCAACGTAACTTTTCTGCCTATCCTGGGCAGCTTTTAGATTATGTTTAATTCTTATCATTTGGTCTTCCATCTCTTCGAGTAGCTCAGGCCCAACTATTACTCTGTCAGCTAGATTATCCCAACTCACTGGAGTGTTGCACTTTCTTCCATAAAGCGCTTCGAATGGGCTCATATTCAATGATGCATGATACCCATTATTATAGGCAAATTCTACCAAATGCAGGTAGTCTTCCCACCTTGATGGTTTATCCATCACATACATTCTCAGCATGTCTTCTATTACTCTATTCACACTCTCTGTCTGTCCATCAGATTCGGGATGATATGTTGTGCTAAAGTTCAGATTCATTCCGAATCCTTTGAACAGTCCTTTCCAGAATTTTGAAGTGAATTTCGGGTCCCTATTAGACACAATTGTCTTAGGAATTCCATGTAAGCGTGCAACTTCTTTTAGGAAAATGTCAGCAACACCTGCTGCTCTGTGGGTGGTTTTCAGTGGAATAAAATGGGCAGCTTTAGTAAGCTTGTACACCACCACCATGATTGAATCATGTTGCTTGCTTGTTCTGGGAAATCCTATGATAAAATCCATTGTTACCACGTCCCATTTCCATTCAGGAATAGGTAAAGGCTATAGCAACCCTGCTGGGTGCCTATGCTCAGCCTTAACCTTCTGGCACTCCATACATCTAGCAATGTATTCAACAATTTCTTTCTTCAAACCTAGCCAAAAATAATGGCTTTTGACTATTACCATAGTCTTCTGATAACCAGGATGTCCAACATAAGCCACGTTATGCATCTCCTTTAGAATTGCCAGCTTCAATTCTCGGACATTGGGTACATACACTCTATTTTTATACAGAAGTAAACCATCAGCTCCCAAGGAGTAAATTTCCTTGGTCTATGGTCTCTCACGTTGTTGTAGCTTTGCTACAAGACTTTTGTACTGCAAGTGAATACTTGTAGCTTCCAAAATTCTACCTTTCATCTCAGTCCGGTACATGCTAATGGTTGTAGCATGTAATACGTGCACTTTTCTGTTGAGTGCATCAGCCACCTTATTTTCTTTCCCTTTGATATGCTTGATATCAATATCATATTCACACAGACTCTCCAGCCATATAATTTGTCTGGAATTTAAGGTCGGCTGATCAAATAAATATTTCAGGCCGTTATGGTTTGTTCTCAACTCAAATCTCTTTCCCATGAGGTAATGTCTCCATTTCCTTAGGGCGTGGATGATTGTTGCCAGCTCTAAATTGTGAGTGGCATAATTCTTCTCATTCTCCTTCAACTTTTGGGATTCATAACAAACTACAAATCTCTCTTGGCTGAGAACTCCTCCTAGACCCTCCTTACACGCATCTATGCACACTACGTAATCCTTATCTGGATCTGCAATCTTCAGGATCGGAGCACTAGTTAGCAGCTGCTTCAATCGCTGGAAGCTGCTCTCACATTCTTCAGTCCATTGGAACTTTTTCTCCTTCCTTTGCAAGGAAGTGATAGAATGAGCTATCTTTGAGAATCCGGCTATAAACCTACTATAGTAGCCTACCAGACCCATAAAAGATATAACTTCTGCCACATTCCTTGGCACTGGCCATTCTCGAATGGCCTCTACCTTTTCAGGATCCACAACGATCCCTTCTTCAGATATAACGTGTCCCAAGTAATGGATACGCCTTTGGTAAAATGAGCACTTGCTCAGTTTTGTGTACAACTGGTGTTCTCTCAACACCTGCAACACCATTCTCAGGTGTTGCTCATGTTCTTCCGCTATCTTGGAATACACCAAGATATCATCTAGGAAGACTATGACAAACCTGTCCAAATAATTTCTGAACACTCCATTCATTAAGCACATGAAAACAACAGGCACGTTGGACAACCCAAACGACACCACCGTGAACTCATAATGACTATACCTCATTCTAAAGGTGGTCTTGCTGATGTCCTCATCCTTTATTCTCACTTGGTAATATCCTGATCGGAGATCTATTTTCAAAAATATTTTTGCATCCTTCAACTGATCAAAAAGATCATCAATCCTTGGAAGAGGATACTTGTTCTTGACAGTGACCTTATTCAACTGTCAAAAATCAATGCGCAGTCTCAGTGTCCTATCTTTATTCTTCACAAATAGGACTGGGGCTCCCCACGGTGACACACTGGGGTGAATGGAACCTTTCTTCAGTAGCTCTTTGAGCTGCAATTGCAACTCTTTCATCTCTAGGGTACTCATTCTATAAGGAGCCTTCGAAACTGGAGTTGCTCCAGGCATCAAATTTATAGAAAAATCGATGTCCCTCTTCGGAGGTAGTCCAGGTACCTCCTGAAATATGTCCTTGAATTCTTTGAGTACTTTGTGGTCTTCTAGATTTGAGACTTCATCTTGGGATGCTTCTTCCACCTGAGCTGCAAATAATTGACAGCCTTTCCGGTAACATTTCTTCAACTGCATGGCTGAGATTTCCCTAACAGCCACAGCTCTGCGAATTCCTTGGATTGTTACCTGATTTCCCTCCTCATTCAGGCATGTAAACCTATTGTTATGGCAATCCATAAGGGCATGGTGTTGGTCCAACTAGTCCATCCCAATTAAGAAATCGTATGAGCCTAAAGGCAGAATGTTCAACTCAGCCTTAGTGCTCATTCCTTTCATGGCCATTGAACAAGACTTAGCCGATTCAGTGACCTTCCTCTTGGTCCCTGTGGTGAACTGCACTAACCAAGACTTATCATGTTTGCTTCTCGTTAGATGAAAACTTTCCACCACTCTAGGATCTACGTAACTATAGCTAGCCCCTGAATCAATTAAAATAACAAGTGGTCAGTTGTTGATCGTACCTTCTACTTCAATCATGTGCGATTGAAATTCTGCTTGATTATTGTCCAGGGCTGCATAGATCCTTGGCATTCTACTACCCATATTTCCCACTGTTTTAGCTTACTGAACAGTATGTACAGTTCTCGCTTTACCATTTTTATGGGGACAATCTCTATACTTGTGGTTTCCTTGACAACCCCAACACTGAATTGGCGTCTGCCTCTGTCTTTGTGCTCTCTCTTCAGTCATTCTCGGCTCTCTAAATGATGGCTGTCCTTGAAGACTATTTCTGAAAAAGGAAGGCTTGTTTCCATTCTACTTCTGTTCCTTATTAAACTTCCTCTGATCATTCCAAGCCTTCTGATGGGTAGACCTTTCTCCTTGCTGTTCATACAAACATTTCACCCTTCTTATGGTTTCTTCCATGGTCTTAGGATCTTCATATTGAATATTGTCACTCATGGAAGGTGGCAATCCACTCAGATATCTCTAAATCTTGACATCCTCATCTTTGATGAATGGAACATACTTCAGTAGTTCTAGAAAACTTCGTTCATACTCATCAATAGTCATGTTGCCTAGCTTGAGTTCGAAGAACTCCTTCATCTTTCTGTCATAGTATCTTTTAGTCAAGTATTTCTTCTCGAAATACATCTTAAATTCCTTCCAAGTGACCTATTTCTCTTTGATGTGCTGCACCTGCACAAACCGATCCCACCACATGGATGCTTTTCCTTTCAATTGGTACATTGCAATTCTTCCCTCTGCATGGGCAGAATAATTCTGCAGTTGGAAGTATTTCTTCATGCCAAGAAACTAGGTCTTGGAATCTTCCTCCTTTTTATGTTCTCCATTGAATGTTGGAGGCTTAATCTTGTTCATCTCCCCTTTCAATTCCTCCTTTCCAAATTTTCGATGTTTTTTGGTAGGGGATGGGCTTGAACTACTGTGTGTCTTCCTGTCAAAATGTCTTTGGGAGTGACTAAGATGTTGGCTACAACTCCTTGACCTACTTATTCTCCCATGGGTTATGCGACTCTCCGTTGTACTTGAGTCTCTTCCCTTCTCGAGTTTCTTCTCTATTCTTTCCAGGCTCTTCAAAAATTTTAGCTTTAATTCACCCTGCTGATCCCTGACTTTCATGAGCTTTCAACTATCAGCTCGGTGAGCCTTGGCCTCTCTTTGCAATCCTTCAATGATTTTCATTATGTGTCCTTCCTTATCCTTCTCTTTTCCATGCCCATTGGAGTTCGATCCTTTGAATCCCATATTGACATCCTTTCCTTCCCGTTCGTCTCCTGTTTCGGAGGCAATCATCACCTTTTCCCATTCCATACTCGGCATTGGTTAACTGGAATCCCGAGCTCCGTTGAAATATGCACATGCACTGTGCAATTAAATTTGAAGTTTTTCAGGCCATTAAACCTTCAGGAACAATCCTCAACATTTATAAGCCAGTCCGAAAAAAAACAAAAGACATTTTGATTCAAATAAGTTTTTCTGAGCTCTTGTTCGGCTCTGCAATTTTTGGGTCTTCAAAACTTTCATTTTCGACACTTCAAGATTTCGAGACTTTAGGTTTCAGGGTTTTGGCCCATGAGGCTTTCAAACTTGCTTTCCTTTCCAACCCCCAACTTCCGAAATTCTGACTTACTCTACCCTCCAGGCCCACATAGCATAGTGGTTACCCACAACTATGGTGGCACGTGGCACGTTAATGTGGTCCCACATCACTTTTTAATGACATCATCAGTTCCACCACTCTCGCTTCTCTCCGTTCCCATGTGATCATGGGTCATGATCACGGTTCAAATAAACATAGTGCCTCTTTGTTTTTTCGCACCTTGGCGTTACAGTAATGTCAAACCGTTCTACTTTGCAACCGCCAAACCTTGACAGGGATAGCGACCGGCCAATAGGGACAAATCCCTATAGGGTTAGCAAATGGCCAATGAGAATAGGCCATGTCGCATGGTTAAATGGAGTACAGATGGAAGAGGTGAAATGCGGCATGGTAGAAAACAGGACAGTAGGGGGCCCCATTTCACACACCACACTATTCCAGACCCCCCGCCCCCCATTAAAGATAGAATTGCAAGGGGGTCCGGAATTCACCTGAGCACCGTTGATCAAGGTGAATTAATCTCAACAATTTGAGAGTTACACGTCCAATTACAGACCCCCCCCCCCCCGCTAAAGGGAGAATAGAAAGGGGGCTCTAGAATGGAACCTCAGCCGTAGATCCGGGCAGGTGAACTCTGGCTGTCCAGATTTGCTCGTTACTTTCCTTAATGCACATTCATGCCCCAGCTTAAATCTGGCATCTTTTCCTCACATCGGACGGTTGTCACAGACCTTGAGATACCCTGAAGAAATCGCTTCCATTCATCGCGACTTAGCCACATGCTAACGTCTCGACATTATGGGTCAGGATTTATCAAGGCAAGAGCCCCAGTTCTTGTCAAAGGAACTCCTAAATCCCTGATCCCCAATTTCCTGAAATGGGTAATCTCTTGACATGTCACCTCCTTAAATAGGTCGGTCCAGATCTATCCCAGGATTTCCACCATGGAAAGTCTCGATCCCTTGTTACCAGGACTCCCGATATCGTGATTCCCGATTTCTTCAAATGGGTAATCTCACGACACATGGCCTTCGTCATTCGGAGGGTTCAGATCTATTCTGGGGATTTCACCCCTATTCACTGGGGTTTTAACCCTTAGATATCTCCTGACATATCCAACAACTGTCAGGCTTTCCAACCGATATCTGACGGCTCAGACGGTTCCTAACCAATTCGGAATTTCGCGTATCACAATTTCCACACTCCTGTGTAATTCCAAAGGGCTTTAAACCCCGTGCACACTTTCGATATCTAACGGTCACGAGGGTTCACCTTCCCTCCCGAACAGATCCAAAAGCTCCTACACTTCTGGTGTGGATTCCTCTCTCCCTCTGGACTTATACCACACTGGCTGCGATTTCATAACACTGCTATACCTCCTGAGCTTAGAACTTTTCAAGTAACTCCTTGACACTTTGGAGCAAACCAAGATCCAAAATTAACCTTCCAGGCCTAATTTCCCCTCGCATTCTCGGTCCAAAGACCGCTCCACTGGCCCATCTAGGCTCAGTGTCAAAACCTAGGCTCTGATACCAAACTGTAGCGCACCCTTTCTACTACTAAGGTTTAATCGCTCTTAAAATGAAATTTAACACCACATGGTACATAACTCATACATATATTATATAATCCACATGCATTTAAGCAAATAAACACATTCTACATAGATTATTCCTATGAGTTACTGCCATAATTAACAATCAATAGCATTTCATACTAATTCATATACACAACAGAAATAATGATAACCTAAGCAATAGAGTCATGCGAAACATGATTAAAACATAATTAGATACTTATCTTTTAACAGTGGTAGATTCCACCAACCAAGTGCAGGCCTTCCACGAACCTCCCATTCTTATACCACACTGCTCATCAGCTCAGCAATCGGTCACCCTCGAGCTAGGACTAAGCTCCACCCTAAGGCAAGGAACCCTAGGCTAAGTTGAGGTTACAGGGAAAGCACCACATAAAATCTGGAAGGATTCTTCCCAGGATGCCATCTTACGCCCACTACTATCAGACTCTCATTCCCCACATGCCTGTTACGCCCAGGAGTAGACACCTTCATAAGCACAGTCCATCGGTGCTAACCTCCCTCTCTGGGTCTCGACAATAGGCCGGATCAGGAAGTCCCAAAGCCTGAAGCTGGTGCTGGACACTCTCTGGAAGAAACCTCTTCTAACAACATCCACCTCCCTCACCTAAAGAGAGATCACACACAAGCTCATTCACAACTCGCGCTGGCCATCAAGCCATGCACAGTCCAGCTCTGTGTGGTTACCATAGCCAACTAGAAATACAAACACTACCTCTCAAATAGGCTCAACAATGGTTCGAGGCCTCACAGTGATGGTTCACAAGAGTGCATGATGAGTAACTCATGCAGGGTCGACACAGACTCCACGACTCAGAACGGAGGGTGAGACCAGCTCTTCAGAAAAACACAGGCTTTCCCAATGGTTCAATAATGGCGGAATGGTTTAGGGTCTTAGCTTCGGAACAGAGCCTCCACGCATAGGTTCGATCAGTCGGACAGAGGATGTACACAGACTAACAAAGACAATACCAGGTTCTCGACTCTCAGAAACGCATGACGTATTCTTGTAGAGGTTGGGTTGGTCTTATTGTTCAACGCTCCGTACATGCTCAGGTAGTCGGGTGGAATGGAGGAGACAGAGCCTTCACGGCTTACCTCGTCTATTTTATTTGCATGCATTAGGGTGGACACTTGTCACCCTTGAAACTGCATGCATTCCTCGGCATGCATTACCTTTCTTATGGTTAGGAACTTAGGATAAAACATAAATGGCACATGTTCTTTTGGAATAATAGTAAAAATATTATTCCCAGGCTTAAGCCCCCTAGGCTCAACACTTAGCCCCTTTTCCCATCTTCTAGCCCCTAATTCCTTGCCCACTCTATGGATTCTTAGTCCCCCTTCACTCATTCATCATGGTCAGCCTGCACCTGACAATGTTTATATTTTATTAATTGTTCTGCATGATTACATTTACAACAGCAGGCTCCTGGCCTTCAACACCTAGGCTCCCTAGCCTAACAACACATAAACCTCCAGCTTATAAGAACTCAGCTCACCAGCCTATAAATCATAATTACAATTCCTTTCAGAACATGGTTTACTACAGGGCTCAGCCTTGGGGACACTATAATTTTTGTCTTCAAAAGTATTGAAAAGCAATTGTTGAAATTATTAAAAAAGAAACAATAGAGAACTGTCATTCATGTGTGATTCGTTGCAATTGCATTTTAAAGGAAATTGTGTATCATAGTTCAAGTTTGATCCAAAAAACTTCTCTTTCCCTCCCATACATAGGATTCATTGAATGAAAATTGATATAATATGCATCATTGGGTCAGAGTCTCACACAACATCAGTTTCATCTCTGCTTCCTTTGAGTAACAACAGCCATTAATAACACTGCGTAATTGTAAAATTTAACTAGTAACTCTTTTCTAGGGCTCTATTACACCAAAATTTAGCTAGGCTAGTGCTTTCGAATAGGTAGAGAGATACACTCTCCAAATCACAAAACACACAATCGCATCTTTTGTTAAGGAGTGTCAAATTCCATTTACAACTTCTTGTTCTGGGAAGCCCTTCTCACACAAGGGTCAAACACGAGGTCGCATTTCTATTGACAGAGTTACTCACCCTGCTTTGTTGATATTGGTGTAGAGATTTCACATATTATGGGGGTCACTTGGAGGTATAACCACAATGATGAGTGGAAGCCTCTTGAGTTGATTTTGGGCTAGATGCCCTGCCCTTGCATATGTATTGGACTTTCGACTATCCCCCCAAGATTTATTGTTGTCGGTGATAACCTTAGTGGCCTATCTTTCTAGGGTCTTACACAAGGTGACTATGAAGGGGCAAGTCTTCACAGTACCTGGAATCAACGTTGGCCAAATTCACTCGGGATCCTTGGAGGGTATACCCACGATTATGTGTGGGAGCTTACACCAGGGTGTAAGTCCATTAAGCAGGTCGTCAGCATAAATTTTCCACCCTAGCCTAGCCCCTTCTCATCTCATTGTCGCGACGTTGGATTTCATCACCAACTAGTGACTTCGGAATTAGAAGGTCTTGTTTGCTTGGTATTGTTTCCTAGATTTTGTTTACTAGTGCGTGATGTTTGTTTACCAAAGTTGACCATACAATTTTCTTCGTAAGTTTGTCACTCATTTACAATAGCTCCTTCACATCGTTCACGTAGAATGCAGGGTTTATCTCTAGAGCATCTGGAAGGTTCTCAACCCCTGCCTACAAGATCACCTGAGGGATCTCCTCAGTAGAGTGAATTCCAAGATGTTACCACGGCACAAGTGGAACGAACTGACTCTCTAGAACATTTTCGAACTACCAATACTCGAGAGGACTTTAGACTTCAACCCAATTCTGAGAAATACTTTATGCGACTGAATTCTTCCAAAGAATTAGTTGTTGTGTCCTCTGGATCATCGGTTGGACCCTTTAGAGGTATAGAAGTCCAAGATCCTTTTTGGTCTACGAGCGGTTTTAGACAAGACCTTTTTGGTGCAAGATCAAGTGTTGAAACCATTATCTCACCTATGATTTCTGAAATCTCTATCCCAGAGACAATATCGTTTACCACTGCCTATTATTTTCTTGGTACGGACGCCCCGTGATCTGACCACATATTGACCATTCCTATAGAAATGGCCCATCACATAGATACTATGAGTATTCACACCGAGATTACCATGGTTAGCCAAGCCCCCATCGACACACCGCTCACGCCCAGTATCACCCCGACACTACCGCCTGGATACCGTGCATTGAATGCTTCCATTTCAACTCCTCCGCAAACCCCATTTGGATATTCTAGTGGTCCCTCTTCTTCTAGGCACTCTCTTCCCAGTTTTATTTTGACACTCCCTCAATTTCCTTTTAGAGGACCTTTCTCATCTTCCACTGGCAATCTTAATCGTAGTGGCACTATTTTGTCATTCACACCAAATTACCAGATTCCCGTCGGTGGACAATTTCACCAAGGTGGTATACTCAACCCCCTCTAAGAGGCAAAATTCCTATTGGAACACAAATCCCAATTGGAACACAACCCCAATTGGAAAGCTGCCACCAATTGGAATACCACCTTCGCTAGGAGGATAGACCCCACCTTATGAACAAAACACACCTCCATCCTTGGCCCAATATTGGAATCATCTGATACAACATCCTCCTCAATTGACTGGGGGAAATAATTTTTGACTGCATTTGTTATACCTCCTAATATAGGCCAACCATATCCAGGTACATCCAATCCCATTTGGGCTTCGAATGCTCAAACTCACATCCTTGTTCCAGGATACAATCCCATGAGCTACTATCCTCTCCAACCACCACTGAATATGCCTAGATATTCACATTATATGCAGAATGCTTATGGTCCTACTGGTGTGCCGATGGGGCTTCCTCCCCAAAGCCACCAGTACCCGCATGTGAATCAACAGTTACCCTTCTTGGCCACTTTGGATCTTCTGGATTTGTTCAGGATTTTAAATGATTCAATTTGTCACTCGCCCCAATGGCCTGCTATACCAGCCAAGCTACCATCGGACATCCATAAATTCGACGGAAAAGAGGGAGAGGACCCGAACAATCACGTCATGACTTTTCACCTCTGGTGCTCATCCAACTCGTTGATGGATAACTCTATTCATTTATGTCTTTTTCAACGAACCCTCACAGGTTCTGCTGCGAAGTGGTATATCGAATTACCACGAGGTTTCTTCGTTGACTTCAACACCCTGGCTATGGCTTTCCTCACACACTACCAGTTACCGATCCATTATGAAACGGGGACCAAGATTTTGAGTTCTTTCAAACAAAATAAAGCCACTCATATCTTCGATCACATTCATGAGTGGCGACGGAGATGATGTCTCATTAAACTCAAACTCCCTGATCAATTGTTGGCAGAGTGGTTCACAAAATCATTTGTGAATGACATTGGTCGTGACATCGCCATGGGTGGAGTAGTCATGGAAGAGCATGCCATAAGTTGTGCTCAATACCTTGACCTCGTTTACTCACAAATAGGTACCCTTTACGACTTACTACCTGACTTACCTCGTCCTTCCACTTCCACCACTTCAACTACTCCAGCTGCTTCTCATGCAGCCGATAGTGTGATTGGCACTTTCCATGCCTAACCACATTCTACCTCAAGCACCAACCCCAAACCTGCTTCTTCTAATGTTCAAAATGCTCCATCTCCTGCCCCTCCCACCGGCAAGATTTCTGAGGTAAATGCAGTTCAATCTACCCCAGTCGGTAAAAACAAATCCCAAAAGGGAAGGGGTAAGAATAAGGAGGACAAAAATACTTCTCAAGCAGAGAAAACCAAAACTACACCTGTTGACGATCCAGATAAGCGCAAACCTCGATATCCTTGTCTTATCTGTGGTGATGATCACTACATGAAGGATTGTCCACAATGTGTTGAGGTCACTAAGTTCCTTCAAGGAGCTCCAAAACCACCTTCTTCGGTCGTTTTGTCCCAACCCTTCCCATCTCAACAATAGGCTCAATTGGTCATTCATGACCAACCCTCATCTTCTACGACCTCCTATGTATTGATGTGTACTAGCGATTCAAAGAAGAACGACATTGCACTCACCACTCAAGCCAAAGATTATTCTCCCTCTAAAGAGAAGGTTGATAACCTACCTCCTTTATTGGTATAACCCTCTCCCCTGACTCCACCTACCAATGGTCCTCTTCATCTTGAACGATCGAGTCTCGACATAGTTCTTTGACCCCCCCCAAAGGGTGTTGTTCGAAAATTAGCTTTCAATCCTCACGCTCGTGTTTCCTAGAACTACAACATTATTGAAGATCTGGCCCAATCACCTTTTTTGATGTCAGCCCTCAAAGTCCTTCAAAGTTGTCCCACACAATGGAAGGCACTGTTGAAAGCTATTGGTGGAATCGACCTGACGGATACAAATTTAATAATTTTTGACTTGGAAGATCACATTCCAAGGATACCCCCTCAACTCACATTCCAGATCCAAGTGATTGTCTCTGACAAAAAAAAATTTCAAACCATTATCGATGAGGGTGCCTCAACGTGTGTCATGTCTCTTACTTGCTCGAAAGCCATTGGTTGTCCCTCTTTGAACGAATCCCAGAACACTCTCTAAGCCTTCAATGGCTTTGGTTTTAAGCCCTATGGTCTCCTTCCTTCGTTACCAATCACATTAGAAGGCAAAACTGTCCAAGTCAAAGTGGAAGTCTTTGACACTCCCCTTGATTACAATATTCTTCTTGGCCGCAGCTGGATCGATTCCATGTGTGCAGTTGTGTCGACACTTTTTCGTGTGGTACATTTCCCACATCAAGGGAAGGTCATCACCATCGACCAATTAGCCTTCTTTAATTCAGATACCTGTAATGGCAATGTACCGTTCATCGCTAAAACCCCACCGGGTTATGAGAACGTTAGTGTAGGCCTTCTTAAAGACTCTTCGTTAATGGGTACTTTCCCCATTCCACTGCCCGATGTTCCACGCTCGTCCGTTGCTTCAATCAACATGATATCTACCTTGATTCATGAAATTCCTGCGTCTCACGACCCATGGATAGTACCTGACCCTGGAGATCATCTTCGTTATAGTGATAAAATGTCGTTAAGTCCGGTCGAATCCACCTATCAGGCCATTCAATCAGCAACCCCTTCTACCCCCTCTCTTGGTGAGTTATCTCCAGATCCTTTCCATGTCATTTTTCCCACAAATGAGATGATCATGTCTGTCATGGAGGACACCCCTTGGGACGATGGACATCATCGTTCCATCCTCTTTCTGGAGCAACATACCATTGAGAACTACCAATGAATCTCGACACTGTCGACCGTTGTCGTCATCTCAACCATTCCTGAGTCCACACACGATGTGTTTTCCGAAGGGAACTTAAGAAATATCTCACCCACTATTCCCCTCGACATATCCATCAAACCTGGAATTGTCGAAAATTTCCATATCAGAGCTTCATGTTCCCCTAACGAAATCATCACCTACATGTCCCTTTTCAAATATTTTCATGACATCTTCACCTAGAGCTACGAACAAATGCCAGGTATCAACCCCAACATTGTGATACATGAGATCAAGACATACCCCGATGCTAAACCTGTCTGGAAACACCTTCATCCATTTCACCCACGTAAAGCGGTTGCTATCAAGCTCGAAGTCAAGAAAATTCTCAAAGCCGGTTTTATTTACCTAGTGGCTCTCACTTACTGGGTTTCCAATCTTGTCCCGATCGATAAGAAACAAGGCACAATTCGTGTATGTGTTGATTATAGGGACATCAACAAAGCTTTTCCCAAAAACAAATTTCCTACACCCTTTGTCGATCAGATTGTCAACGATTGAGTCAGAAGTGAAATCTTCTCTCTAATGGATGGTTTCTCTGGGTATAATCAAATCAACATTGTTCCCAAGGATCAACATAAGACTGCTTTTATTTGTCCTTGGGGTACTTTTTCCTATCGGAAACTCCCTTTCAGTCTCAAGAATGTTGGCGCAACTTTTCAACGTGCTATGTCTTATGCTTTCCATGATATCAAGCACATCGTTCAACCATATCTAGATGATTTACCTACTCACTCAATGTGCTGAGTCGATCATCCAACCCACCTTCGAGCCATTTTCATCCGCTGTCAGTTTTACCATATACATTTGAATCCTCATAAGTGTGTTTTCTGCGTGGAATCCGGCCGACTTCTAGGATTTATTGTTTCACGTCAAGGGATCAGGGTGGATCCTTTAAAGGTTGAGGCAATCCTTAATCTCCCTCCTCCTTCTACACTTCACCAGTTACAAAGTTTGCAGGGGAAAGCAAAACTTTCTTCGTCATTTTATTCCAAATTATGCCGAGATCACTCGTGGATATACGTTGCTCCTAAAAAAGGGGTCTGAGTTCATCTAGGATGCCATCGCAAACACCACTTTCGAAGCTTTGAAATTGTCCCTAACATGTGCTCCGCTTCTATTTCCCCCCTATTACAGTCGCTATTATTTCCTCTACCATACTGCCTTGGATTACACCATTGGTATGGTTCTCATTCAAGAGGATGATGCTAACAATGAACATGTTATCTAATACTTGAGTCGAATTCTAACCCCTACCGAAATCAAGTATTTACATGTCAAAAACTGGCCTTGGCAACCGTCCAAGCCGTCCAACGCTTCCGACACTATATCCTCTCTCGCAAGACTACCATGATTTCTAACTGCAACCTTATGCAACACATTCTCACACGTCAATTGCTAGGGGGAAAATACTCCAAATGGATCGTGATACTCTAGGAGTTTGACTTGGAATTTGAATGTGCCAAGTCTAAGAAGTCCTTAGTGTTTGCTGAGTTGATATGCGACTTTCCCTATTCTGAAACGGAAAATGTAGCAGCTGATTCATTACCCGATGAATCCATTTTCCTCATCAGCTCTGATGATCTTTGGTATGGTGATATCATCATATATCTCCAAACCCAGACTTTCCAGCCAACTTTGTCTATTACTGACCGACGTCGAATCCACTATCAAGCCCATCAATATATTATCCTCAGGGATACCCTTTATCGTCGAGGGATTGACTCTATTTTTCGACGTTGCCTAACATTTGACGAAGCTGAGAAAGCTCTGAATGACTACCATTCTGGAGCCTGTGGTGGTCATATGTCTGTGTATGCTACTCCCTAGAAGATCTTAAGAGCAGGGTATTTTTTGTCTTCTTTATTTAACGACTGCATAATCGCCGTTCAAAAATGCCATGCTTGCTAGACCTATAATAACAAGATCCGGTCACATCCCACTCCTCTTCACCCTGTGGTCTCTGTTGGTCCCTTTGCGAAATGGGGCATCAATTTCATGGCATGTCACCCTCACTCAGCCGGGGGGCATGGATACATTATTGTAGCCGTCGATTACTTTATGAAATGGGCTGAGGCGATGCCGACATTTGACAACACTGGAAAGACCGCAACATTATTCATTTTTAATCACATCATAGCTCATTTTGTTGTTCCCCAGGCTATCGTCACTGATCACGGGAGCCACTTTAGAAACTTCATGATGTCCAAACTTACTGAAAAGTTGGGTCTTCACCATGAAAAATCAACGCCCTATTACCCACAAGCCAACGGTGAAGTCGAAGCAATTAACAAATCTCTCATAGCTATGCTCCGATGAATGATAGGGATTCGCAAAACTAGTTGGCACACAATGTTGTTTTCGGCATTGTGGGCTTACCGGACATCTGTCAAGTCTGCTACTGGGTTTACACATTTTTGGTTAGTCGATGGTTTGGAAGCCATTCTCCCAATTGAATGCGAGATACCCTCTTTAAAACTAGTTGTTGAACTCCTACCAAACACTTCTGTTGAGGAAGAACATCTATTGTATCTTATGCGATTAGACGAAACTTAACACAATGCTACCCTAGTCATAGAAACCCAGAAAAGACGTGTCAAGGCCCAATACGACAAACATGTCAAGCCTCGCGTTTTCTCTGAAGGAGATCTTGTTCTCCTCTATGAACAATATTGAGATATGCTAGGAGCTAGAAAATTTGAAGCCATGTGGCAAGGTCCTTATATCGTTATACGAGTTTTGAAAAAAGGGGCTTATGAGTTAGTAGACTATGATGGTATCCCTTTGAGTGAACCCAGAAATGGGTTGTACTTGAAGAATTACTATGCATAAAATCACCTGTGCACAAGTACTTGTATTTTTATTGTATCATACCTCTTGTGTGTTACTGTATCTTATTTTTGTCGTTATTTGGTCTCTGCCCTTATGTGACATTCTATTTGATTTCTAGATGTCGGAGTCTTCACTACCCTACATTAGCTTCACTGATGGCGCTAGATCTAGTACTCAGAACCTTGCTTCCACTGCATGGGCAATTTACACCCCTACAAACGAACTTGTCTCCTTACGAAGTGTGTGTCTCGACCGTGCGACCAATAATATTGCAGAGTATAGTGCCATTATCAAATTGTTGATTGATGCTATCTCACTCGGAATCCATCATTTGGTTGTGCGACTCGATTCGCAGCTTGTAGTACTACAGTTAAGTAATATCTATACTATTCGAAGTCCTACTTTGTTACGGTTGTATTTGCGAATTTGTCTCTTGGAATGTTATTTTGATTATATTGAATATCAACATATTCCTAGATGTCTAAATACATTAACTGATGCATTACCTAACTATGTATTAGACAGACATTTGGATCATTTATAAATCATTCACATCAATTTTCACACAACACAAGATAAATCGGTAGAAGCCGTATGTATATATAATGATCAAAAGAGTTTTTTACAAAAACAGTTCTGTCCGAGGACCAAAATGTCAAAATATGAAGCTCATAGCTTTTACAAAGTGACGTCATGGATGACGTTCACGGTAACACATGACTGCCCTAGCAACCCTACGAAGCAGTTGGCCAATAAACTCTGACACTCCTACTGTATGACGTTGATAACGTCATGGAACCTCTCCAAGAGGCATGTCTCGAATATCTGTTGTCAAACTCTCTAGGTTTTGTTCCACTGCTTCATAATCCTTGGAATCCCATCGTGGCACTGGCGCCACCTCTCCTCTCCATTGAATAGGAGAAGTACCAGGAGGTCGATAAGGTCCCACATCTGTGTCATCAAAAATGAATTTAGTATTTAGTCTTTGGATGAACATATATAAAACATTTGCATATGATAAAATTCACAAAAACATTTAAAAAGAAAAATTGTGTACTTCTTACCAAGTTTCCCCCACTGAGCACCCTCGGGTAGGCCCAAGTCCGGATATCCGCAGAAATCCAACCCGGCATAAGTATAATCATCGACCATCAACATCTGTGGTCGCAACCAGTCGAAGAAGGTATCATCATATTTGATAATTGGTCCAGCTACATGCCGGGCCATGAGCTGACACCATCTCAGCATTCTTGGATCTGTTGAAGCTGGTAAATCCCACTCAATTTGTAGCCTCAGTAACGGAACCCTCTCGAGAAAGAAGGACACCAACAAAGACCCATACTCGAGTTGCTTCAAGTTACCTCACCTACATTTGGTCAACTGCCCCTTCATGCTACGAAGCACTGCATCTGCCCAGTTAAAAACTTGAGGCTCAATACACTCTATGGCATACTAAAAGTTTCTCTGAAGAGCCATGTGAGGAGCAGAGCTCCCAGTCATACGAGAAATGGTAAACAAAATAGTGTGGAGGGTCAAATCCCGCACTCCCTAAATAGCTACTTTCCCTTTGCTCCCCTCTACCTCTGGAACACAATGTAAGCAACAATACTCACTCATAGGTAGCCCACCACCTCTGCTACCAGTCAGGTTCACGTGGTACCCACTCTGTGATAGTCCTGTCAAAAAGTAAATGTCCTTGATATCTAAGGACAATGTGTGGACCCCTACATGGAATCCTTCCTGATCGGGATCCCACATATGCACAAGGTACTCCAATAACCTGACTTGGGCCCTCATGCCCAGGATACAAAAGAACTTCAGAAGACCACAGTTTCTCAAAGTGGCAACGATGGGCGGATGATTTCCAACAATAGAATTATCTTCTTCGTGCTCCCTTTTGTGCCATTCTAGAACCATGGTGATGGCCAAATACCTTCATAAGAAGCACAAGAAGAAGATTAATAACTCTATTCAACATTTGGTATCTTTTCATTGAGCAAAATTTTAAAAAAAATTTACACTTTGTGGTTCTCACAGGTGCCCTTTAGGCACAGTGCAAGGTTCTCGCAGGCACCTTTGGGCTCACCTGTGAGAATGACCCATTCTCGCAGGTCCCATGTAGCTCACCTGTGAGAATGGTTGAGTGCAATAATAACCCTCAAAACAAACTCAAAATGGTGTTTTTTGCCAATGAAAATGAAAAATTGAACCATGAAAAGGTAGAGGACAAAGAGCCTACCTCACGGCCACTGACGGTTCGTCCAATGGATTCTCGTGCCTCCCGTAATCTGATGCCGAATTTCAAGGATAAAAGAGGGGTTTTTGGGCTCAATTAGTGGTAAAGTTAAATTGATATGGTAAAAAGAGTTTTTACTCCATTATATTTACTTTTACCATTTTATTGATTTTTATAATTGTTTATTTATTAAAACCTAATCCCTAATGCCCTTTTGAGTACGATTTTTGCAGGCGTAATGACTTTGATTTTCATGTACAGGGATGCAGACATATTTTTTCTTCTTCATCGCATGTTTTGATTGTTTTTATTTTTACGGTTTTTGTACAAAACCTCAAGCTTGGTCTTTGTCCGTTCTCACGCTCAAAAATACATGAGAACATGATCGAGCACACTTTTATCACTTTTTCGGGATCAACAAGGTTATACGAAAAAGGAACCCCCATGGAGTCTCCTTTAAGATCTTTTCAGACTCTCTAAACATGAAAGATAGCCAAGCGACTTTGTTATTTTCACACTCAATAAAGTATTTGAAGAAAGCATTTGTTGGGTGATAATTTATCTCTTTTTTGGTCTCACCAAACTATTTTACGAAAAAGGAACTGAGAGAGTTCTCTTTTAAGTGTTTTTCCAGACTCTATAATCATGAAAAACCTTCGAGTTTTCTATCTTTGGACTCGTTAAACAAACATCGACAAACCCATCATGGGACCGAACCATTCCTTCCTAGGGTTTGTTAAACATACTCTGAAGGATAAGTTTATATCAACAAGCATATATTATCCTCCTCAAGCTTGCGTAAAAATAAAGAGGTACTCGCCAAAAATGGTGGGGGAAAATTTGGGAAAGGGATATATTCTCATATTCATATTAATTGGCAGTAAGTGTCGCTCTTGAACATGACACCCCCTATTCATTGTTTGAAGACGGTTTGGAAAATCCATTTGTCTCTCATTCAATTTGCTACAAGGTCATACCCTGCGTCATCTTTGAGTCAATGCTTCCAAATCATTGGTCATGTCGCTTATATGTTCAAGACAATATCATCTGAAACCTCTATTGAGTCGGCCATCTGCAGTTGTCCATTCTCTCCGAGTCGGCCTTCCTTGTATCCAGTCCAACTTACATTATACTTTGTTTCACCTTCAAAATATGTTACTCATTTCATGTCATTGATGGGGGATACATCAAGGCCCTCCTGTGACGAGTTTTGTTCTTTCGACTCCAGCTCATTATCCAAAAATAAGACTTAGAAATTCTTTGGTACCTTGGAACCTGCATGCCTCAATGGCAAGTTTCCTCACTTTCGACAATGGTTTTACATCATTGACCCCTGATCAAAAGATTCCATCGGATGTTCGACCTCAACTCATTCAGTCACACTCGATGGATTGTACTAGTGTACCTTGGGAGTCATTGACATAAATGGTGATTTCCCTCACACTTGTTAACAGTTTCATCAATGACCGGTAATCAAGTGGTTTCTACAATGTTTGGCTTCAACACATGTAATCACATGGTTAGATTCGTACTTTTGGTAAATGAGATTGAAGACCCTGGATATTATCTCTTTGTCCAGGTTGCGATGGAATATGTATAATTTGCGACACATAGATCCACTTTGTATGTCTCGTGGCTATGTCATCTCAATTTGAATTTTCTTGCATAGATCAATAGTGTATTCCTGGTGGCTATGCTATATTTTGATGGCATGGTTCCACAGTGTATGATTGGTTGCCATGACCTATGTTTATAATGTCATCCGTCTGTGATCTGAGTATGGGAATGCCTACCTCAGAACTAGTATGATATTATGCAAATGCTTGGGTGTTCGCAGGTTTCCGATTAGGTGCGCTCCTAGTTTCCAACATACACACACATGCAGTTTACAAAGTATTTCGGCTGTCACTAATTCCGGCCTCATACTTTGGGGGGAATTCTGTTACCCATGAATTTTTTCATCATGATGGTGTATTGATGATGGTGTACTCATTCTCCTAATAAGAACTTTCTCCTGAGAAAAATGACATTCATCTCTTCCCAGAAAACATATTTTTGAAGAGAGTTTGCAGGTTGCTAATATCCTAGGGTGCGAGAATGACCCAGTCTCACAGGCTGCCTTAAGCTAGGGTGCAAACTTCTCACACTGTTCTACATAGCTAGGGTGCGAACTTGTTCTAAATCTTGGAGAAAGATGAAGTCGCTATGCTTCTAGAAGGGAATTTTCTAGAGAATGGGTTGGAATTCGAATGGTTATCTTTATACTGGTTTCCCTGATATTTAAGGATCATTCTTATCCAAGTAACCATCTCATCCTCTACTATATATTGATGGAATTCTCATGGAAAATGTTAAGCAAGATTCATTGGATAATTGGTGAAAGAATTGTGTGAAGGACCTAGCCTGAACAGGAGCTTGGAGACTCTAGCAAGTCTATCAAGAGGGATTTGATCTTCTTCATACAAGGATCAAGCAAGTGTGTCTGTGTTGGAGCCAAGGGCCACCGAAAGGAAGCTTGTGACATCAAGGCGATCAAGTTGTATCTTCTACTTTTGATTAATATGATACAACGACATTTCCTTTTCCCATAAAGTCATTCTTACTTTATTGTGTAATTTCTTGATCATACACATAAGTTGACAATTGAATATATTTTTCTATCTTCACTTTGGTTGGTTTTTGTTGTCTTGGTCTTGACCTCATGAGAGAACCGGAGTGAAGCGGGAGCAACAGAGACCCTAGGAAGCGATACAAAGGTATGTTACTTGTTCCTCCCTATTAGCTAATCCAACGGTCATAACTTAGGGAAAGAGTCATGTCCTGCCCTATTTTGTTCAAGATCCAGGTGGATATAGGGAGATATGTTAGTGTCCGCACCTATCGATTAGTCCGATAACAGTGTGTCTGTTGAACTAATTTTAAAAGGAACAACGAAAAGAGAGTGTACTAGGACTAGACATGGGCAACAGTGACTTGCAAATGGGGCCAATGTTGAATTTTTTTCAAATTGTTTCTGTATGCCCTGAAATTTGACATGGATAGACTATTCACATGCTTTAAGGATATGGGAGGGTTTTTGGACTAAAATTTGACTCACACACCCACTTATTTTCATCATCAATTCATCATCATGTAAACCACAAAATCTATTTTTCTTTCAAATTACACAAATAACTTGAGACAAGTTTTAAGTTTGCATCAACATTTCTTCATTTTTGGTTCATTTTTTGTATTGTATATAAAATGTATGTGTGTCATAGTTATGATGAAAAATCTCTCTTTTTTCGTTCATTGTTTAATCAACACCATAAAAATATTTCATTGCAATACTATATGAGGGGACATGTGTACTTTCAATTGAATTTTGAAAGGAAGTATGAAAAGATAGTGTACTAGGACTAGACATGGGAAACATTGACCTGTGAATAGGGCCACTATTGAAATATTTTCAAACTATTTATGTATGCACTGAAATTTGACATGGATAGACTATTTGCATGCCTTAGCGATATGAGAGGGTTTTTAGACTCAAATTTGACTCACACCCACTTGTTTTCATCATCAATTCATCATCTTGTAAACCATAAACCCTATTTTTCTTTTGAAGTACTCAAATATCTTGACACGAGTTTTAATTTTGCATCACTGTTTATTCATTTTTCTTTCAGGTTTTCCATTGTATATACAATGTATGTGTGTCATAGTTGTAATAAAAAATTCCTATTTTTTCATTCATTGTTAATCAACACCATAAAAATATCTCCTTGAAATACTAGATGTGGAAACATGTGTACTGTCGAAGGAATTTTAAAAGAAACAACGAAAATACAATGTACTAGGACTATACATGGGAAACAATGACCTATGAATGGGGCCAACATTGAATTAATTTCAAACTATTTCTATATGCACTAAAATTTGACATGGATACACTATTCACATGCCATGATGATATGGGAGGGTTTCTTGACTCAAATTTGACTCACACACCCACTTGTTTCCATCATCAATTTATCATCATGTAAACCATAAAGCCCATTTTTCTTTCAAAGTACACAAATAGCTTGACACAAGTTTTAAGTTTGCATCATCCTTTCTTCATTTTTCTTTCAAGTTCTCCATTTTATATAGAATGTATGTGTTTCATAGTTGTGATGAAAAATCCCTCTTTTTTCATTCATTGTTTAATCAACACCATAAAAATACTTCCTTACAATACTAGATGTAGGAATGTGTGTAGTATCGAACAAATTTTAAAAGGAATAATGAAAAGACAGTGTACTAGGACTAGATATGGGCAAGAGTGACCTATGAATGGGGCCAACGTTGAAAGTTTTTCAAACTATTTCTGTGTGAATTGAAATTTGACATGGATGCACTATTCACATGCCTTAATGACATGGGAGGTTTTATGGACTCAAATTTGACTCACACGCCCAATTTTTTCCATCATCAATTCATCATCATGTAAACCAGAAATCCTATTTTTCTTTCAAAGTACACAAATAGATTAACAAAAGTTTTAAGTTTGCATCATCCTTTCCTCACTTTTCTTTCAAGTTCTCGATTGTATATAGAATGTATGTGTGTCATAGTTGTGATGAAAAATACCTCTTTTTTCATTCATTGTTTAATCAACACCATAAAAATATGTCCTAATATTTCAATTGTAATAACATTGGTTGTTAAGGCCATGGCTTTAAATAAGTTATAATTTTAACCTCTAAAAGATAAAGGGGTGCTACTAATAGAACAATTTTTTGATTTGGTAGTTGATTTTAAGAATTTTCTAGCTAGATTACAAGTCGTGGTTGCAAAATATTGTAATTTTAATGCTGAGAAAAAAAAGGTCCCATCAATTGAACCACTTTCGATTTAGGGTTGATTTTAGTATTTTTGACACAAAAATATGTGTTTTTAGTGTTCGGTATGTGTTATATTCTTTGTATGTGTGTGTGTGGGCGTGTTGTATATGACATCTTTTTCTAACAATCCCTCATAGTAGTGTTCTACATGTTTCATGTGTACCAGGTGATTTCCTAGGGGGGTCCCATGGGGGGAAGGTATGCCCCCCCTGGTTACGCGCAGTGTTCGGGTCAACGCCCCCAAATTTTGTTTTTTGGGAGGTTTTTTCTATTTTTAGTGGTTTTGTAAATTAATACTATATTAAGGGATTAGGGTTTTTGTATCTATGGAATACCTAGAAACATTGTATATATATTATATTGTGAATGGTGAAATTCGAGATAATGAATATAAGAAAGGTTTTCCCAATTCAGGGTTTCCAGTATAAATTTTTGTGTACTATGTGAATGAGCCATTGATTAAATTATGTTTTTATTAAGAATCTATATGCATTACTTTACTTCACAGGTTTAAAAATTACATGTGGTATCAGAGCTCATTTTTTGCTTCAGAGGGACGCCTTTGTTGTTGAGGGTTTGGCTCAGTCTTGATAGATCAAGTTTATCTTGGGTCTGTGATAAACCTAGGTTTAGTGGGAGCTGTTGCAGAGGAGATTCAAGTATAGAAGGAGAAATGGTGAGCTCATCTAGAATCAAGATAGAGAAATTCAACAGTAAAAACTTTGAGCTATGGAAGCTCAAGATGGAGGACCTTCTTGTAGATAAAGAACAATGGATCGTTTTGGATCTTGGTACACAGCCTATTGTTACACCATCTACTAGAACACAGGCTACTGGTACACAACCTACTAGTACAACACCTACTGGTATGTCGAAGGAATATTGGGAGAAGTTGGACAGAAAAGCAAGGAGTACTATTCGACTCTACCTGGCAGATTCGGTGTTGTTGAATGTCTCAGGAGAATCTACAGCCAAGGAACTCTCGGATAAGTTGGGGAATTTGTATCAATCAAATTCCCTAGTAAACAGGTTGTTTCCTTGAAAGAAGATGTATCATCTTAAGATGGAAGATGGAGATTCTGTGACAGAACATCTAAATGCCTTTAATACTCTGGTAAGTCAACTTGGCTCTGTTAATATTATGATTGCAAAGGAAGATAAGTGTATTACTTTGTTACATTCTTTTCCATACTCTTGGGATAATCTGGTTGTAGAAATAAGTAGTACCACTCAATCTACATTGAAGTATGAGAATGTAGTTACATCCTTGTTATCTGAAGAGATGAGGTGAAAAAGCATGGATGGTCACAACATAGATGCTTTATTATAAGAGGGTGTACCCAAGATAGGAACCCTGGTAAGCCTTAGAGGTGGAGATCTAAAAATCTATAGGTCAATCTAAGTCTCCATGAAAATCTTTGAGGAAATGTTGGAAGTGTGGTAAAATAGGGCATTCTAAGAAAGATTGCAAGTCTAAGAAGGTTGAAAAACCAAAATGGATATGATAGTACCTCTTTCACATAGGAAAAAACCTCCACTGAAGAAGGAGGTGATGTTTACCTGGCATCTACAAGTACACATGCATACCGTGATGTATGGTTGATTGACTCAGGTGCGTCATACCATATGACTCCTCACAAGGAGTGATTCTCTGAATATGAAAAATATAATGGTGGTGATGTATTCCTAAGAGATGACTTGACAACAAAAATCTTGGAATGTGGAAGAGTTAAGTTGTTGCTAAAAGATAGAAGGATTAGAACTCTTCCTGGGGTTCTGCACATTCCAAAACTAGCCAAGAGCTTAATATCTATAACCAAGATGGAAGATGCAGGAGTGGATACTATATTTGAAAAGGGCACTTGCAAGATGGTACGAGGAGAAATGGTGTTGATGAGGGGAGTTTGGTGTGGAACTCTGTACAATTTGTTGGGAAGCACTTATACTAATGGGTGTAACAATTCTATTGTCCCTCAGCAGAGAAATGAAGGAGACAATACCAATATTGTCCCAGAAAAGAAGACCATGCTGTGGCATCAAAGACTTGGGAATATTGGAGAAAAGAGCCTACAAACACTACACGGTAAAGGTATGGCTGAAGGTATGTCTAATTGCACTATGGATTTTTATTTCTGTGAACATTGCATATATGGTAAACAAAATCGAGTAAGATTCCCATCTGGTGCTACAAGACCAAAGGGGATCTTAGAGTTGATACACAGTGATGTGTTTGGACCTGTTCCCGTTCCATCCCTAGGTAAATCTGTGTATTATGTTTCATTCATAGATGATTTTTCAAGGAACACATGGATTTATTTTCTTAGAAATAAATCTGAGGTATTTGATCAATTTAAAGAGTTTAAGGCTCTGGTAGAAAATCAGACAGAGAAGAAAATAAAGGTATTAATAGCAGATAATGGTGGAGAATTTTGCGAAAATGAATTCGAAGAATTCTATAAGAAGTGTGGTATAGCAAGGCAGAAGACTACCCCATACACTCCTCAACAGAATGGAGTTTTAGAAAGGATGAACATGACACTGATGGAAAAAGCAAGGAGCATGCTCAGCAGTGTCGGGTTAGGACAAGAATTATGGGCAAAGGCAGTGCGGATAACAAGTTACCTGGTCAATCGATCACCTTCATCAGCATTGGATGATAAAACTCCACACAAGGCATGGTCTAGAAAGAAGCCCTCTCTTCAACTTCTTAGAGTGTTTGGTTGTGATGCTTATGTACGTGTTCCAAAGGAAAATAGGAGTAGGCTAGATAAAAAGGATGAAAAGTGTATCTTTATTGGTTATAAAGATGGTGTGAAAGGTTATAAGCTTTGGAACCCAGAAACCAAGAAGACTGTTTACATTCAAGATGTTGTTTTCAGAGAGGTAAAAGATGTGCCCAAACATGAATTCCTACCAACATAAGATGAACTTGAGAAAATAGAGCTTGAGTTGGATGATGCAAAATCTGAATCATTTGAAGAAGAGGAAGCAGAAGAAGAAGAAGAATAAGAACCTCATACACCAATATTGAGGAGAACGATGAGAGATAAAAGGCAACCAGAAAGGTATAGTCTACCTAATTTCCGTTCCAATTTTGATTTATCTACTGTGGATGATGATCCCAAAACTGTCAGGGAAGCAGTGATTTCAGAGGATAGTAAACTATGGAAGAAGGCCATGGCTGAAGAAATGGATGCCTTGGATAAGAATGAGGCATGGGATATAGTTGAGTTTCCAACTGGAAGAAGATCTATTGGTAGAAAATGGTTGTTTAAGAAGAAGTTTAATGCAGAAGGAAAAGTGGAGAAATACAAAGCTCGGTTATTAGAAAAAGGTTATTCCTAGGTTGAGGGAATTGACTTTGGTGATACTTTTTTTCCTGTTGCTAAGTTAACTTCTATTAGATTTATTTTATCTATTGTTGCTTCTTTTGATATTGAAGTGGAACAGATGGATGTGAAGACAACATTCCTACATGTGGATCTGGAAGAAGAAATCGACATGAAGCAGCCAGAAGGCTTTGTAGTAAAGGGAAAGAAAGAGCTGGTATGTAAGCTAAATAAGTCACTATATGGTCTGAAGCAATCACCTAGGATGTGGTACCAAAAGTTTGACACATACATCCTTGGATTGGAATTTGTAAGAAGTAGGGCTGATCACTGTGTATATTCCAAGCAGGTTGGTAATCACTTCATTTATGTGGTGTTGTATGTTGATGATATGTTTTTGGTAGGAAATAACATGGATGTTATCAAGGAGGTGAAATCACAGCTATCCTCCAAATTTGACATGAAGGATCTCGTTGCTGCTAACTTCATTCTGGGAATGGAGATTAAAAGAGATCGTGCAAACAAGAAACTCTAGTTGAATTAGAGAAAATATGTTGAGACAATATTGGAGAGGTTTAATATGCATGGAAGTAAACCGATCAAGGTTCCTATTCCTATAGGTGTAAATTTATCTGCAGATCAGTGTCCCAAGACATAAGAAGAAGAAGAGGACATGTCCCATGTTTTGTATGCCAGTGCAATTGGCAGTTTGATGTATGCAATGGTCTGTACTAGACTAGACATTGCACATGCAATGGGATTTTTGAGCAGGTATATGTCAAAACCAGGGAAGGAGCATTGGAAAACAGTAAAGAGGGTCTTCAGGTATCTTCGTGGCACTACCAGTTATGGATTGTACTACCAAGGAAGACCAGGATTGGATAGAGTATTGGACATACATGGCTTTGTTGATGCAAACTGGGCTGGAGATCTGGATCACATAAGATCTACAAGTGGGTATGTGTTTAACCTATTTAGAGGAGCAATCAGTTGGATGAGCAAAAGATAGGTTGTAGTGGCACTCTCAACTACATAGGTTGAATACATGGCAGCCACTCATGCAATCAAGGAAGTAGTATGGTTACAAAGATTGTGTTCAGGTATTGGATTGGTACAACAAGTAGTGAGATTAGATTGTGACAGTCAAAGTGGAATATTCTTGGCAAAGAACCCAGCTTATCATTCAAAGACAAAGCATATTGATGTTCAGTATCACTTTGTGAGAGACATGGTTGAGGAAAAGAAGGTGTTGTTGGAAAAGGTTGACACTTTGAAGAATGTTGTAGATTCATTGACAAAGTCTGTGAGCACAAAAAAGTTCTCCTGGTGTAGAGTAACAATGGGCATTGTTGCCTAGGATTGTTTACTATATAATCCCCTCGACCCTTGGATGCAAAGAAAACAACAATTGGGTGAATGTTGGGTATGTGTTATATTCTTTGCATGTGTGTGTGTGGGTGCGTCATATATGACAACTGCATCTGACGATCCCTCGAAGTAGTTCTCTGTTTGTGTCGTGTGCATCGGGCACTTTCCTAGGGTGGGGCCAAGTATGCCCCCCCTGGTTACATGCAACATTTGACAATAGGTGCTAGCCCAAGGCAGGGCCCTGAAAAAAAAAAATTGGGCGGTTTTTGCTATTTTTAGCAGATTTTTCTATTTTTAACGGTTTTGTAAATTAATCCCGAATTAAGGGATTAGGGTTTTGGTATCTATAGAATACCTAAAATCATTGTATATATATTGTATGGTGAATGGTGAAATTCGAGATAATGAATATAAGAAAGGTTTTCCTAGTTGAGGGTTTCCGGTATAAATCTTTCTGTACTATGCGAATGGGCCACTGATTAAATTCTGTTTTTCTTAAGAATCTATATGCATTTCTTTAATTCATAGGTTTAAAAATTACATTTAGCACTAGAGTTCTCATTTTTAGGTCATAATTCTTATTAGTTTGGTAACTATGTTGTATGTGTAAGATCGAATCTATAACCAATGCAATACTAATTGTCAAGGTATTAATAGAGGTGTAGAAGGGTGTCCAACTAGATGACTCCACTCGTATTCCCTACGTGTATGCTTTCCTGACCACAATTTTACCTATTAAAAATAATAACTTTTTGTTTAAAGATGTTAGAGCACATCTCTAGCCTAAAAAACTCTAAAATTAAAGCACATGTCGGCATAGGAAAGATATTTTATACCACTTGTGAATTACTTGACCAATAGAAATAGTGACTACTGAGCAATTATTCAAGAAATATAAACTACAAAAAAGTAAATAAGGGAGACAATAATATAGAACCTATAGAATATAACATCCTAAATAAGAGAGAGCAATGTTCACCAACCTCTTCAAAAGGGAAACATCCTTTGAGCAAAGCTTTAATATAATAGAAACGCTTTATAGAACACTACATAGGCTATTAGCTCTATAAATAGTTTCTTTGTAGCAAAACCCTATTGACTTGTGGTCCCCTCAGTAATGATTACCTACCACTAATTAGTGGGACATATTTGATAAAAATGACCCTCTTAAATTGTAGGGCCTTTATTAAAAATTATGCCCTCATACATTAATTATTAACTCATAAGTACCCCAAAGTACGGAAGTTAGAGTAGGCCCCTAAAAACATTATTATACAAACTCCATGAATCATTCAAAGTATATCTTGTGTTATATAACACAAAAATAATATTTTACGTACATACACACCTTCTCACTTATACTTACAGTCAGAAAGAATCAAACTTCACTTTTCTTTTTATTTCTAAAGGGTTTATCATAATAAGTTTAATCTTGAATTTCTTGTAAATGAAATTCACGTCTGAAATTATATCCATTATGTTTTAAGACCTTTTTTTTTGGTATGTATAAACAAATTTTATTTATCAACTAAGAGATATGAATTCCAACTCCACATTAACATGGCATGAATGCCCACTTTAACATGGGAATAAAGATTTGAACCTTGTACCTCTCTCATGTAAAAGAAAACGACTTTACCAATTTGTCACAAAGTAATCCCCCCTATAAGAAAATTAGCAGTTAAGGAGAACATGGGGATGGAATTTGGTCCACATATGTTTTTGTATGACTATTTTTAGGTGCACATCACACACTGAAAAACTACCTTATGTTCCATATAGATACCTTAAGATGTTGGGTAAATATATCATTTTGTAGGACATAAGGAAACGATGGAGATGGGATCATTTGGTCCATTCTAATTGGGTTAGTGACCATTAGATCATAATTCTATTTTAGGTTATGTTTTTAGTATTGGTTCTAGAATTGTTACTTGGACTTGTAACAATCAAAATGCCCTTTCAATTTCTTAAATATAAGTGGTGTATCAAGCATGATTTTGTGCAAGTCAAGAAACCATATTGCTTGATAGATCCTTCCAAGTTTAAGATTCTACCAATAACATTGAAACACACTTTGGTTTAATATTCCATTTATATCACCAAAGGTCGAGTTCAACGTTAGCAAAACAAAAACATTCAAATACACCTGCACTCCATCGAGGATCTTCGTCAGGATCACTTTCTCAAAGTGTTCTATTTTTAAACAAATGATCAAGTTGCATATACTTTGACAAAGACCCTTAAACAAGCCTGGTTTTCAAATATTTGAGCTATGTTAGGATTTTAGGAAGTTTTCATTAAGCGGGGATAGGCTCTAATGCCTCCTTCCTTCTCCTATTGAGTTAAATTTGTAAATCACTCAATTTTACTCCAAGTTGTTCTTAGGGGAGTGGAGGGTGTTACGATATTTAGACACTTAAGAGTTAGTTAAGTTCAACTTGGTATAATGTGTCTTTAGGTAAAGTATGTTTGTTTACATGTGCATTTGTAACTAACAAATATGATGGTAATGATTATTCTCTAGACACAAAGTGATCTAGCGATTCATCTTCTCATTTATATTAATGGAACTTGATCTATGGCTTAACACCTCATTGGTCCATGATATCTATTTAAAGAGAATGTAAGGTTATTTTTTGATAATCAATTGTGATATATGTTATTTGTAATATATTTCATTTTTGCATCAATATATTTCCTCAAGTGGGCATGTTTCTTGGGGTCATGGATTGTTTCCCTCTTCGAGGGTTTTAACCACATAAAAATCATGTACCAATTTTTGTCTATGTGTGTGAGAAATTTCCATTAGATGTTTGATCTATGTGGATATACCTTGTTTTTTTAAAAATGAAAAATGAAGTATTGTTACACTTCCCCATAATGATTGTACCCAACACATGCTTAAATAACTATGTGTTCAGACTTCCACACCATCCTCTACATGCATTCAATGATGGTGTTTCTAAGTCAATAGAGGTATATGGCTTCACTTGAGGCATATGATGGAAAATGACATGAAATATTAGGTTTAAACTTCGTAATAGAGGATTGATTTCAAATATGTATCATTTCCTCTTCCCCTCTAATGGAATCGGATCCCCTCGCGTACTCTCTACAACCATCTTGGGCCATTATATATTATATTCCAACATTAATTTTTACATATATTGATTTCATCATGGAAATCCTACTACATGGTACATAGAATATATCTACATCATCTACACGCTTAGTCATTCACTAGTCGTTCCTTAGCCTTGAGCTCCACACTATAAGGAATCCATAATGTCATGTGCACATTATTTTTACATTGAACCATTTATTTAAGCTCACTTGGATCGTCTCTTATCATTGCAACCTCGTATTTACAAATTATACATAATCTAACCCGATACATTCTAGGGGTCAAAACCTGGTAAGAGTCAACTCTTTCCAGTAATTAGAAACAATGTGGATATTATTTTGTTTCCTTTGGATCTATTCCAAGAAAGAGCATGTGCAATATATTTTTTAATTAAAATCCTTATCCATAGACTATCTCGGGTCATAAAAATGCAAAGTAATTTTTCTATTGAATCGTTGCCAAAAATAAATATATTATTTAATGCACATCCACCTTGGCCCTTAGTAGAAGCAATTAGCTTCCAATTAACCTGACGTGAGGTCGAATATTCACCACTACCCTTCGAAAGGTAGTTGTAAATTTTTTTCCTAATGTTGTTTATCACACCCTTGGGTATATGTTCTAGAAGATTCCAATATACCAGGATAGCTTCTATAACATAATTGATGAGAACTAGGTGGTCAACTTTTGATATCTACCTAATTGCACTAGAGATATACTATTTTTTAAATCTTTGATCTTTATGAGATCATCAATCTTGGGTAGTGGGTACCAATATTTCACATGGATCTTGTTCAATGCTTTTTTAATATGTTCATAATCTCCATTCTTATTGTTCCTTTTTAGGTACAATGATAATTGGAGTACCACAAGGAGAATTTTTGGGACTAGTCTTACCATCCTAAAGAAGATTTATTGATTGCTTATTGATCTATAAACTGTTATGCAATATGCATAACAATTGGGAAGTGAATATCTTGGAATTAGATAGACCTTTTGTTATTAATGTATTGTGTGTGGAACAATTAGACTTGTAGGTTCTTCAAAAACATATAAATAGGAAGATATGTTATCCTGAATATCTGAAGGAAGGATATTCCCTATGTTGTCTTCTTTGGCTTGTTGGAAAACAACATGTACTACTAAGAACTTATGGAGATTTCCTAGTTTTATTGTTTTCTTATCATAAAGTAAATGATTGTTGAGATGTAAAATCATGAATCTGGGTGACACTTTCGTGACAATCGAGTCTCCAAAATTTCTAGCGGCAATTTTTCAACCGAAAAAGTGTTGCTAGGAATTTTTTCGGCCGAAAAATTTCACGTCAAATTTAACGGTGCCCTCGAAATTCATGTACAATGTTTTTTGGAAGAATTATTTTTCCATGGTAAGCATATTTCGGCTGAAAGACTTTTAGGCCGAAACGTTTATTTTTAAAGGATTTCGTTAAAAACTAGGTTTCGGCCGAAAGAATATTTCGGCAAAAAACTTGAAAATGAGACTATTTGTAGGAAACTACAAATTCTCTCCATCTTACTTCATCTTTGGAGGTAGCGGACTCCTACAAATACTCAGAATTTAGTTTGAGAATTGATACCAACATTTTTAAAATTGAATCTACTTTCATTGGGTATAATTTGTTTTAATTTTCATTGTTTTTATATAATTTTATTTAATTTTATAAAAAAATCATTGCATAATATTTTTAGGTGAGATTATGATTCGTGAAATGAAAAATCCATATCTCTAAAAATACACAACGGAAAATTATGGAAAATTTTTATTCATAATTGTTAAGTTGTTCTCTTCAAAAGGATATTTTTAGATTTTACTTTTAAGTAAAAATTAAGATAGATACAAGGTGTAGAAAAACACATGTTTAAAAGTTGCAACGTTTTCATCTTGGTCAACTTAAAAAAATTCTAGAAATTATAATATTCATCCATTAGATTCAAAATTATAGTCATAATAAAATAGAGTCTTTGTAGATTGTTGCAGTATATTTCATTTCTTAAAAACATAAGTTTAATAATAGATACATTGTTGTGGAAAACAATAACTCATTATCATTCCTTTCATGTTTAAGGAACATACTATTAAACAATTGTCAAATTGACATATCAAATCTTGATAAAAAAAAATTTGAAAATTAGTCATTGGAAAGATAACAAAATTATTCACAAGTTTTGTTTTCACTGTAAAGTGAAATTCTAAATAAAAAAAATTACTTTTGTATGCTAGAAGTTGAAGAACTTGTGAAAATATAGTTTTTTTTGTCATAAAACAAGCAAAAGTGTTACCCATCTTCATGATTTTATAATGATGAGAAATAAAGGTGAGTTTATATACTTTATCATTGGGAATCCATGGCTCTAGTGTGTCTATAAATTGAGCATGCATGCTACTCACATAATAGAAAATGAAATGTTATCAAGGGACAAAGAATTTGGCATCATAAGCCAGCCATTCTCTAAGTCTATGAGGACTCAAGTCACTAATTTACAAGGAGGAACCATAACATATATACTTTTAGGGGGATGTTGGCTAAAAACATAGGGATTGTAGGAACTTTCTTCATCCTTAAAATAAATTATCCTCTTTGTTTTGCTAAACTCATTGCCATAAGTGTGTAAAGAATGAACTTTCAACCATTGGCATAAATGAAAACACTTTAAAGAAATGTGCATTAAATTTTAACATATGTGCAATGCGGCCTCATCTATACCCCACTGAATAAGTAAAATAATGTTAAAAGTAGTGGTATTTCACTTGCGTTGAAAACAACTCCCACTTATTCTACACTTTTCAAGTCATTCCACAAAGTCAGACTGGAGTCAAGCTCAACAGGGTCTTATTTCCCCTCTAATTCTGCCAAGCTCATTCCCTTGGATGTGGTTTCTCTAGATAGTATCTTGGGATAGTGGGAATCTCGTTAATCCATTCATGTGTGTTACTAATTAGATGACACAGGGGCATCTGACTACCTTAAGAGATTCATAGTCACTCCCATTGTTTACCCTCTCTTGGTTGAATTTCTTCACTTTGACATTGAGCATAAATCACATTATGTTAGCATCCGCAGGGACCATCACAATGCTTTGTTTTATTTAACCAATTTGATTTGCCTTTTCAGTAACATTTTCGACAAGGTTAATTAACTTGAATTATATATATAATATATTAATATAATTATAAAAAAAATATATATATATATATATAATATATTTTAATTAAATTAAAAAAAATAATAATAAAACATTAAAAATAAAACAAAGACCCAAAAACAATACAAATGAAAAACTCCTCCCGTGCTCGTTCATTACAAAAAACAATTGTAATGATCACCCACCCGCGCCTGTGCCCGATCTAGTAGTTGAGCATAAAACCATAGCCTTCAATTATATCACCATAATTCAACAGGTTCAGAGAGAGAAACCCTGTTCGATAGAGCCAAAGGAGAAAATTAGGAGCCATGTCCGACCATCGACAGAGGCAGAGGAGGAAAGGATCCCTATTCAACCATAGATAGAGGCATAGGTAGAGGCGCAAAGAATCAATATCCGGCCATCAATAGAGGTAGAGGAGAAAAGGAGCCCTATCCGGCCATCGACAAAGGCAGAGGCAGAGGAGCCCTATTTGGACATCGACAGAGGAAGAGGAGCCCTATCCGGACAAACCCGTGGAGATGCCACCGAAATCGGTAATGTCTCTCCTCTTGATGCTAAAAATGGTTGAGAGATCATTCCTTGATATTGTTTTCGACCTTCAAATTTCGTGGCTCTAATTTCATCTTTGTAGCTCTGATGCTCAATTCTAGTCATCGGCCTGTAACATTTTCAAGGGCCCAAGTGCTAAAACAATTCGGCACACAAGAAAATTTCCATCCAATATATTTTTCTCTAGACTCACAAACATCACCAATCCACAAGGAAATATCTCTCTTCTTCTATTTTTCATCCGGATCATAAAGATCTGATCTGTGCCAAACCTACGCTCATTCAACATTATCACCTTCCCAATTTCTCCAGGGTAGATTGAAGGTTCCTGTAGCTTTCTCTTGAGATCTGATGATCACTGTTTCTTTCCTTTTGTATTACACCTGCAATAAGAACTGGACACAGTGATCGATGTTCAATATACTTCAATTGGATTCTTCCTCTTCATATTCGTATCCCTGGCAGCGTTTGTAACTGATGTGGATCTTTGATCACTCAATCAATCCTTATAAGAATTCGGTCAAACACCTGCAACACCATATATGTAGATATAATATATATACAGATATAATTTCAATGACCTATCAACATGCTCGATGCAGAGGCTACAGAAATGAAAATCCATTCACAGAACTCTCGAAAGAGAGTTTGTTTGTTTTCATTACTCAAATGCACTTTTGTACATATATTTACATAATAAATCATTGCCTGGCCTCAACTTACTTGGCCAATTCCTCTCAAATGACCTGGTCTCCTGATGTATTGGCCCACCTTGAATGTCTCTTAATTTACAATAATATACCAAAAAAAAAATATCTGAAACATAATTTGTTTAAGATCCACCTAACTCTCAACTATTTCCTAAGGATCTTCTTAGATCCACTATTCACTCAACCAAAACCTAATTCTAGAATCCCTCAATCTATAAGATCCTCATGAGATCTTCAAAATGCTACGATCTCTCAACTCCTCACCAAAATTCTCGACACCCTTTTTTTCTCTCATGCATGATCAAGCATTAGGGTAGAACCACATCCTCATTTCATGAGTATCATGCATTATGATTATTCTAAATCTCCCTTCGTTGAACTACCTATCATAACCTCATGCTTGGATGAAATCAAAGAAAGAAAGTAAGAGAGGTAAATGAAACGATGCCTCACTAATCTACAAGATATGCATGAAGTGCAAAGAAAAAAAAGAATGAACATGTAGTATTTTTTATGAATGATCTCACTTAGTTGAAATCACCTCATGTAGTATTTTATGGTTGAATTCTTCTCAAAATTATCAAATTAATGTGTGCAAGGTTGAGACAATGATTTGGACCCGTCCTTATCCATGCCATGATAAAAAATGCATAGAAATAAGAACCATATCTAAACTTTACATTGTTAATTCCTTTAACTCTGCATTTCCCTCACTATGATTTACCAAAATGATGAAAACTTTTGAAAAGCACGAAGAGTACATGAAATTTAGCAACAATTTGGACCCCATAAAATAATTACTCCAAAGTTTAGATATTTTGCATTTAAAGAACTTGAAAGAAGCAACCTATCACATGACATAGCATTAACATCCACCTACACAATGCCAACTTCCACACCAATGTTAACTTAATCTAAGTGGAGGGTTGTGAAATTCCATGCCTTCTTCCAAGGTTGTTCCATTTCATGCCTTGTTCCATTTTTTATCTCTAGAAGAAACCTTAGAAGAGAAGGGTTATATAGTTTAATCAAGCCCCCTCAAGGAAGAACACTAAAAACTACACAATTTGTAGAACTCAAGAAAAAAATTGATATGGTGGAAACTACAAAATTCTATGACTTTACCATAACTTAAATAGTTTTTGTTACATGCTCTATACATATGAATTATTCGCATGAGGCGATTACTATAGCTCTTGCTTTGCAAGGACTGAAAATATGAGAGGATGTATTTGAATCATGTTTTCTTTAAAAGAGGAGAGTATGGATTTTTGAATCGTGTTTTCTTTTGGTCCAATGAAGGTTATTGAGTACTTAGATATTAACAACAATGTTTTTCATTCCAGTGAATTGTAGAACTTTCTCAACCTAGAGGCAATGGGGGCATGAATAGGAACCTAGATCATGTAAATGAACGATGTATCTTACTTTCCTTGCAATCACTCTAGTTCTTTGAACTACAATTGGTTCAAATGTGTTTGAGATGAATACAATAAGCTTATAAAGGTTAATTAAGACATTAATATAGACACATGAATAAAAAAAATTGTGAAAAAAAAAGAATTTAGGCTAGTATGTGAATTTGAAGATCTCAACAACAACCTAAATGATGATTCCATCTATTCTATACATCCTACAAACCTATTGTATATTTGAGGGAAATATCATTAGAAGCCTTATCAAAGGGTCTACACATCCTACCCATCTCTTTCTCCTCCATTATCACCTTGATATTTGTAGGGTAACACCTATTGTCCTTGTTTTCTTACCCCCCCCTTCCATTTTTCTACTCCCCTAATCATAGCCTATCATACCTTTATTATTCATGTATCTTCTTTACCTTATCCTTAATATGTCTAGGGAAAGGTTTTCATCTCTTCCTTGTCTTATCTTGTCTTTTATTGACTACCTATTTCCTCGATCCGTTCGTCTTTGATTGTCTCCCTTTAGTTCATTGTATTGAGTATGGTTGAATTCAAGATGGAATTCCTTATTTGAGACTAGTCACCACTCCCTTGCTATCTTCCCTAAGAGTTTATCTTTGGTGGTTGCATCATGTATCTTATATCTATAAGGTCACCTTAATTTTCATGAAATTTCCTTCCTCTCAATGCTCTCCTCCTATCTTCAATGTTTCTTAATTAATGGTGTTTCCTTATGTTCCTTTTCCATCCCCATGCTAACATATTCAACTTATGCCTTCAACGATGACTTTATAGAATCAATGGAACATGGCCTCACTAATGTTACGAGGAAAATCTTTCTACGACTAGGGGTAAACCACAACATATGGAAATGACTGCAGAAATCAACTCTAATCTCAAGTATGATGTATAAAAAAATATGCTAGCAAGAAAAGATAAAAGGCCTACCTTGTCTAGACATTCAATGAAGTCCACCGTTGAGCACTTGACCCAAATAAATATACCTGCAACTAGTCCTCAACAACCAAGCAACAGAAGCATATGGTGATAATAGATAATGTTAGCACATTTAATAACATAATCCATCAATATTCATAACAAATACGTGCATGGAATAACAATTCAAATATTCCCAAGACATTAATTGGATGAGAAAAGAGTATTTATATTAAGATGTAATCACCAGAAGTGAATGAGTTACAAAATTTTGTGTCGGCACGGTTCATAACTGAGAAACTAAGTTCCTTATAGATGGGCCTCCACCACTTCAATCCTCCACCAAAGCCAAGCTCATATAAGAGAGACAATGAGGTTCTCAATTAATAAGGGAAGATCTTGGGGGATGAACAATGTGTTCAGACTTAAAGGAAAAAGGGATGCAGACTCAATGTGAAGTGAATAATTTCTCCAGAGTAACTGTGTGCTCAAAGTTGAATTATTTCTACTATTTTTCATATCTCGGGTTTGGCCCATTTATAGCCTTCAAATGGAATTGAAGGGATGATTCAGAATGTTTCATTGATCACGTGACGTGACATGGAAACCCGACACCATTTTTTAATTTTGGGCACAAATCTTGATGTACGCAGGTTGTAGTGGTGAAACTTACGTATACATATGTTTTAATATAGCCATGGCCCGTATATGTCAAAAAATCATGTTTTTATCTCTGGGATTTGCAAAATGGGACCTCAAGTTTGCATGGGGGAATTGAAAAAGGTCCTCTGTGCAAGATTGTATGAGGTGAGGAAAATATTGCTATGCCATATTCCCCCTAATGTGTGAGGTCATAGGAATATCCATAATGGTCCAAATAAATTATACAAACCCAGAAGTGGAGTAATGGGGACCCAACTAGAAGAACTAGTTGTACATTACAATATGTACTGACTTTTTATACATGGATGCCAATTTGAATTACACTACAGATCCATGTGAAAATATACCAATCGGTTGTCCATAGCCATGAATAGGCAATAAAAAGGTGACTACTTGCCAACGGATATCATAGTCACGAACAAGGCCCAGTAAAACCAGTATCAAAATCAATTTAAAGATATTTGTATACAATGGATTACAATCTAATCTCCCATGATCATTGAAGTCACATAAGTACTGGTCCAATAAAAGGTAGCAACAACTCAGGAAAGATACAATTATAAACTGATGTCTTCAAGTATTCTACACAATCCACCAAAGGTGCAAGTTTACATCGTGTGAATAAAGGAGTTGACGTTGAACATAACGAGACTTCATTTGATTACTGGTCATTGAGGTATACCATTAACAAACACGAGACATCCTACTGATGAAGAAAGTATGTATTAAGGCACCAAGTACATTCTTACAAGTGTGAATAAAGGAGTTTGGGTCGAACACTTGAAGAATCCATCAATAAGGAGACATTAATGTATTCCCAACTATCGATGGCGAGAGAACCTTCCACTAATTACTGCAAGCCTCTAGGTACTCATAGGACTCTAGGTCTCGTCTCCAGAATAGATGAGCTAAAGTCAATGAAAGGAGACATACTAAAAGGAGAGCATTAAGACATCTCTCATCATTCAGCACGAGGTACAAAGAAGGAGCTAAATGATTTGGAGGAAATCAGACGAAGAACATGTTCATGAACCAATGACCCTGTTCATGTTTCGTGTGTGCCAAGTGAAAGCGGTACACGAAAAATACCCTATGAATAGCAGCCAATGAAGAAAATTGTTGACAAAGGCGAGGAAACCGCCAATAAGGCTAATGGAACATAAGATAATGCATGAATCCCAATGTCTGAATAGATGTCTTGTTGTCAAACACAAGGGAAACCACCCAATCAATGACCAATGATCGAATGTCGACTGTTGGGTTTAAGTTTACCTACCAATGAGGAAAGTAGGTCTAGGGTGCACGATAGGACTACAACTTCATGTGATTCTAACACAAAATGAGGGTATGGTCGACATGAAAAGTCAATAGTTCTGAGGAATGGATGACACAAGTTGATAAACATCCTTTGAACAAGAGCATGAGACATATGGAATACTCTGATAGAATATACTCAATGATAAAACCGTGAGATGTAGGAGGCATCAATCAAACTCTTCATAGGGACTGGAAGAGTAACCAGTCGGAGGAGTAAGATCTATGTAATGAGCTCAGCTTCGTAAGGTCATGATAAACCCAAAATTATGATGACAAGTGGACTAAAAAATTTTGTGCTCTGTTCAAAGGCGACACAATTGTTTCCTATATAAGAAAATACTCCCTTCCCACCCACATTTTTTTGTTTTTTCACGGTGAAATTAATGTTATGATACAATGGAGGAAACGAGTGTCACAAGTAAGAAAAACCAGTCCTAGCAGTGGAACATACCTATGCTCAATGCAAGGAGGTATATCCGGGAGATAAGAACTCAGGGGAATGTTCCCTCCTGGGTATAGGTTCTCAATTTGCGAAGGATATGAACAAGGCTCTTCTTAGTTGAGGATGAAAAACTGTTGAGGAAAATGGTTTATAACGCAAAACGATAATTGACAATAGGCTCAATACTGCAAGCAAGGGCATGGGATGAGATCACTACTTAACACCAAAAAATGTCATTTTTCGTAATCTTAGTCTACTTGGTTTGAAAAAGGGATAAACTTGCACCAAATAGACATCCTTTTAAATCCTATTTACGAGTGTGAAAGAGACAAGTTCACTCGACAATATTTTCTCTTTTTGAAAAGGACTCAGAAAAGAGCTTAAATTAAACTCATTTGGGAGTCCTATAGGTATAGGTAAGCATTTTTATGAGTAAGAGATCCATATTTAGGAGTGGAATGAATTGATTAATAGACAAAATACAATAAACACATATATAATAAGAATAACACAAATATCCAATGAACAATATCTTCTATTAAATAATGAAATAGGTTGAAACTATAAAATTGCAGAACTGAAACTTGCTCAAATGGTGGTAGCTATCTATGAGAGGAGATGTGGTTACTACGCACATCCATATAATAAGGATGGATTACAATGAGGCTCCATAGGCCCTTTTCATATTACTCATGAATGTCAAAACCCTAGACATCAAAAATACCTAACCCTATAAGGTGAAACACCAAAAGTCATGTGGGCCCTGTGGGTAAGTTTGTTTAATTTGGTACCTCAACTTCCTAGGTTCGTAACTTTTCCATACGACCTTTGTTTTAGGTGTGTGATATCCTGTTGGAGAGGTCTTTCAGATAAATATACATTCCTCCATCAGACTCTAACTCCATTTATAGTCTCACTGTGGAGAGCCAGAAAAAAAATGTTTAGGGCCCCAAAACATCCCTGAAAGTACAACAAGATGTGTTGACATGAAAACATAAAAAATAATCCAATTAGATTAAGCGAAAGGCCACCCGTATCCACCTGGAGAATGTTTGGGGCTTCAGACAACCCTAGAAGTGTAGAACTCACAATTATAAAGTAGTACAGAAGAACGTGTTGAACAAAAATGAACACGAGGATCCAGTTGGAATAGGTGGGTGGCCACCAATATCCATTTGGATCAAAATGAGGTTTAGATAAAGTCATGTATTATCTATAAGGGACTCTCGATACTATGGGAAAATCTTTTGATGGGCACCAAATAAAGAAGAGGATCTAAATAGGGTACCCATGTTTGGTAAGTCTCTACCATTCGATAACGACACTTCTAGTAGCAAATAGAAGGTTTTGTGTCACTATAAAATGGGTTCTTACCTAATGCATATGAGTGACAGTCATAGTATGGTGAAAGTGTGCATGATGGAATGTATATCTATCCTATATGTATTGATTAAGGTTGGTTGTCATTGATGTCAACCCTTGAAGAAAGCCCCATAGCACAAAGGTTCGGTTATGGACCCAATATTGATTGATGTAAATATGACTCATTATTGTCTTGTCATGGTTGATAATAAGTAGAAATGGATGAACTCCAAAGTGGTCCCCTTATGGTGAAAGCCCTCACAGGAAGACACTTTGCGGATTGAGTTATCCTAGAAGTATGGTTAGATAACCCATGCTTATCTGTGGAATAATGAGATTAAGGTCAATGAATTTGTCATTGAAACTATCCTATATGGATAGTGCTTGTCATGCCATTTCTGGTGGTATGTGGAACGTCACATAACTCCTCACGGTTAGAGAGTTATGACCATGAGAAGTTGGAGAACCTAGGTTTGGGTAATGGACCCATGTTTGTTTGATGGATAATGGTATGAGTTTTGATATATTTGTAGGTGATACTATTCTATATGGATGGTACATTTCATTCAATTTCTGTTGGTATGTGAAACGTCACACAACTCCTCACGGTTTGAGAGTTATGGCCTTACGTAGTTGGAGGACCCTCTTTTGTCATCTAGAAGCCCCAAAAGGTTAAAGTAGTCAAAGTAGTTTAAGAGATTTTAGAAGGTAAATAATAAAGTGAATTGATGAGTGTACTATAATTCAAAGTGAATACAAAATAAATTATTTAAATAATGAATTTAATGGAGAAATTAGAAATGGGTTAACCCTAAAATAAAGAAAGTGGGCAAAGTGACCTAGAAGATGTTTTTAAGGAAGCTACTTGGAGAATATAAATAAGAGGTAAGGCTCTCTCATTTTAGAAACACTTGAGAATATTGAATACCTATAGTCATCTGAGGTAACCAAAGGATATCTAAGTGGAATTTCTTAGGGAAGGTGAAGAAAAGAAGGTCGGAATTCAAGGAAGGATAAATTCTTTTGATGATACTTTCTAAGGTATGTTATTTATAGGTCATCTCACCATTTTCGCAATAATTTTTTTATAGAATGATTCAGACCTTTCCATTTATTTTCAATTGAGGAATCATATCCTAGTATCTATGGTAAAACATTTATCTTGTGGGTCGTTGTATTTTTGGAGTTACACTCTGTGGAAAATAGGGGTTGTGGCTAGTTCTGAAACTAGTCAAAAACAAGTGTTTCGGGTAAAAACATCATAACTTCTTCATAACAGATCCAAATTTAGTAAAAAAAAATGTGTTGGTTATATTACAGTCTATAGTATTTTGTGTAATATTTTTAGATCTATTCAACAAATATTCTATGTGGGGGACGCTCTACAAGGTCGCTCTCTAAAATAAGACAAAATTCAACAAGGTATGCCATTTTTGCTATAACTACTTTTATGAGAGGTTCCAAGTAGTGAAACTTTAAGGAATTACACAAAACACATTGAAGAACATTGTGTATCAATTTCATATCTTTATTCATTATAGGTACAAATTTATGATTATTTCAATTTAGGGTTGTTGACTAATCCAAAACTAGTCATGTGAGACTAAAGAAAAGTTTGATCTAAATGCTAGTCTCTTGTTGTTTAAAGTTAAGGAAGGTTTGCAGGTATGTGATCATATACACCAGGTCTATTACAAAGTTATAAATTATATTTGTATGATGAAATTGATGAGGTCTTTTGGTTGAGGTACAAGTTGGGTACATGGTTGAGACAAGTAGTTGATGAGTTGACACATACATGAGGTGTACAGTTGATGATGTTGGTACATATTCATGAGTCATAGTTGATGAGTAGTTGACACATGAATGGTACATACTTGGTACATGGTTGGTTGCACTTTTTTATGGTACAGGTTGATTACATATTGTTTGGTACAGGTTAGTGCATGGTTGATGCACTTGTCTATGGTACATGATGGTGAATGGTTGATGCACTTGTTTAAGGTACATGTTGATGCATGGATCAAGTTTATTGGTACAGTTTTACAGTGGTATATCTCACAGTGATAGTGCGACAGTGGTTCCATCATTCTACTTATACTTCAGGGTGGTTGGACAGGGCAAGGACAGGTGGTTGTAGCCACCTTTCAGTTGTAGATAGAGAACATAGGGGGTTGTAGCCTCTTTCTGGTTGTAGCCATAGAATTTGGGAGTTGGAGCTTCCCTCACATTGTAGCTTGATAAAATAGGGTGTTAAAGCCTCCTTCCAATTGCAGTTGGAAAACTATTAGATTTAGGGTAAATTTGAAAACAGTAGTCTCTTTTCAATTTCAATGTTAAAATAACTTAGATCTGTAGCTTAAATAGAGATAGGAGCATATAGAAAATAGATCTATAATAGACAGTAGTAGCAGAAGTGAAAAACTCAGATCACATATAAAAATATCCCAGATCTAGCAATAGTACTTTAAGCTGAGAACAGATAATAATAGATCTATATGATTGAACCAAGCTTCAGATCTAATGATTCTGCCTAAACATTTTTCAGCATATATATCTTTAGATCTACACAATACAAGCTAGTTTAGAACAATCCTGAAGCAAACTCAAATCCAGATAAGTGAAGCACATACCTGGTACAACAACCTACCTCAAAAGATGTCACAGTAACCACAACAGGTATAGATCCGGTTATTATGCTCAGACAAAGGTTCAGTTCATGGATCAACAATTGATCTCTATGCCAAAGATTGAAGGAACTTTCTTGTCACCAAGCTCAAGGGTCACAAGAATAAAACAAAAGAGACCCAAACCCTTCCCAGCCAAAAACCTTACCAAAGAAACCCTCAGATCTGTAAACACAGGACTGTGAGTAAACCCTTGAATTAACAATGATAAAGCTGAATTGTTAGCAGGCTATACCCCTACGAAACTACCCTAGCAAGAGGGCCGCACAACAGACAAAAGACGGGTACCAAATGCCTAAGGGTTAGTCCACACAAGGGACTGTAGTCACCACTACAACTAACAAAAAGAGGGCCTCTCCTAGATATCTAGGAAGGAGGACAACGCTGGAAGGTATAGGCTGCTTGAAGGCACCACCCAGATCACCCATGGTAGGACCTCCCAACAAACTCAAGGCAGAACCCCACAGCAAAACTCATGGCAGACACAACAAAGGAGACGATAGCTACAACAAAGGAGACGGTAGCATCTAGGACACCCATGGCAACCAATATGCACAGAAGATCAGAGGAGGCCACGGCTAACCCTCAAGGGGCCACTAAAACAACAGAGAAAACAAGAGGCTACTCCACACTAGAATCCAAGAAGGCCGCAGACATAACATAAGAGATCAGCGCTAGCAAGTGAGAGAATGAAA
>JZKD02S1930177.1:329092-359600 GCA_000966675.3 Picea glauca
TTATTTCAAGTTAGGGTTGTTGACTAATCCAAAACTAGTCATGTGAGACTAAAGAAAAGTTTGATGTAAATGCTAGTCTCTTGTTGTTTAAAGTTAAGGAAGGTTTTCAGGTATGCGATCATATACACCAGGTATATTACAGAGTTATAAATCATATATGGATGTTTAAATTGATGAGGGATTTTGGTTGAGGTACAAGTGGATTACATGGTTGAGACAAGTAGATGATGAGTTGGCACATACATGAGTTGTATAGTTGATGATGTTGATACATATCGATGAGTCATAGTTGATGAGTAGTTGACACATGATTGGTACATACTTGGTACATGGTTGGTTTCACTTGTTTATGGTACAGGTTGATTAGATATTGTTTGGTATAGGTTGGTGCATGGTTGATGCACTTGTTTATGGTACAGGTTGGTGCATGGTTGATGCACCTATTTATGGTACAAGTTGATTACAGATTGAGGTACAGGTTGATTCATGGTCGATGAATGGTTCAAATTTATTGGTACAAATTTACAACGGTATATCTCATAGTGATATTGTGATAGTGGTTCCATCATTCTACTTATACTTCAGGGCGGTTGGACGGGGCAAGGATAGGTGGTTGTAGCCACATTTCGATTGTAGCCGGAGAACATAGGGCGTTGTAGCCTCCTTTTGGTTGTAGCCAGATAGTTGAGGATTTGGATCTTCCCTCAGGTTGTATCCTAAGAAACTAGGGGGTTGAAGCCTACTTCTAGTTGCAGCTGGAAAACAAGGGAATTTGGTACTTCCAATGAATGTAATTCTTCAAGACATATAAGAAAAAACATCCCATGGTTTTCTCCCGATTTGGGTTTCCACATAAAACACTGGTGTATTGTGTATGTGTGTGATTGTTCATTTATTATTGCTCATTATTGGATAATAATTCTACATTGATATAACACTTAGATTATTTGAATAAAAATGATTATAATTACGCTATTACTGATTCACCCCCCCTCTTAGTAATCCAACAATAAGTTGGGCAGTGAAAATACATGTCCAAAGTTATGAATGGGGGACATAATGCTGAAAAATACAAGAATCCCTAGAGAAAACTACAGAAACCAACTCAATCCACTTTCATATTAGAACATTAGGTGAAAATATTATTCGAAACTATGGAAAATGGGTAAAAATTTGCTATAAATAGTAAAAAAAAAACAAATTTACTATACCATTTGTATTTTTTACCCAAATAGTTGATTTTGGACCAAATTACCTTCAAAATTAAACTCGTGATTGCGGGAGATACGAGTGATGAAATCGAAGACTGTCTGGACCAAGTAATTCCTCTTCTCTTCCTCTTTCTTTTCAATGGATTAGATTTTGTATTTAGGTTCCATTTTTTAAGTTATTTCGGTCGCAAATTAGAAGTTTAGGTGTATGTGGGCTATGTTCATCCAGTTGTTTATACCTGTGATTATACATGACTCTCTAAAAGACAACCAGTGTATGATCAACCCTATATAGGACTATGAACATTTAATCCCACGTATATGTCCATAAACATTGGTTTTTAGTGATTGCTAACTCAAAAAATGGTTTTTCTCTTGCAGCATGGTGCTAGTGTGGAGGGAAAGGGAGCATGAGGAGGTAAATGATGCTATGGAAAGAGATCCAGGGGTCGAAATGGCCTTGAAAAGATGTATCTTGTATAAGTTTTGGGCTCTCAAAGGGATGAGGGCCCAAGTGATATTTCTATAGTTTCTCGTGGATTACTGGGATCTAGATAGTGAGAGATTTAACCTTGATGGGAAACCATTAAGGATTGAAGTCGAGGAAATTTATTTCTTGATGGGGTTGTCATGTTGGGGTGAGGTGGTCAACCTCAAATCCAGGGGAGTTGGGAGCAGTATAAAGATATAGGAATACATAGGCACTCATTACATTGTAGGGACCAAGAAGGTCAGGAGTCAACTCCCCATCCGAATGATAAAAAATATAAGCCTCAATATTATTGTCCTCATTTTGACCTAGATCATAGGATCAGCCGCGTTTCACCAGGAATCGAGGTTGCTTATGTTCTACTTGGTAGAATGCTTGAGACCCATGGTGTACGACTGGTGCACCCCACTACTGGCTAACATGAAGAGCTAGTTTGTAGAATTAAAACAGGGTGGCAAGAGGAACTTCGGGTTTGCTTCCATCTTGTGTAGATTTTTCTTCGATAAGGTTCTAGGTTTGGGACCTAGTGTTAATATTATTCCACGTCAACCTCGCGATCCATCAATGGCACTGTGGACCGAGGTTATGAGACGACAAGGGGGAGGTAGGGTACCCACACCCTACAACGATGACTTCTTCTAATGGAAGAGATGTCAGGTCATATATATGGATGAATACCCTTATGCATAGATTGAATTAAGAGAGGACCTTGATATGCCATTACCACCAAGGATCACTTATGGGGACATAGATATGTCAATTTTTTTTAAATATTTCATTTTTTTGTATTTTTGTATAGGAAAACAAAAATATTTTTGGATGATGTTTAAGTACTAATTAAACATGTATGTGAAACAAACATAGGTCCATGAATACCATATGGGATTCCAAAACATTGTCGGAGTCACAAGGGAGATGAGGCAGCGGGAGGAGAAGCAGAGAGAGTCCTTCAAAACTTGCAGGGAAACCTGTCTTGTTTGACACAAAGGATTCTGATGGTTCAAGTTGAGGATCTGTTGGAGGCTATGCAACAACAGGTGGTAAGTGTGCCCTGTGCTTGGGTGCGACTCTTTCGGTGTCTTGCAAAGGTCATAGTTTTCTATCCTGACACTCATCTAGTGCCACAGGCATAGATGTCACGACTTTTGTATTATCGGTTGTATATGTGTATTGAGGGTGTTAGCCCCAATTTTGTAATTTAAACATCATATTTTTTGAAATATATATAAAAACGTGGTTCTTCATCTTTACTTATGTTACAATGTGTACATTGATGAGAATGTTTTCTTCACTTTAGTTATGTGAAAAATGCCAATGTAAAACAAAATTATCATATGCATCAGATACATAATTAGAACTCCTAGGTATGTGATGATAAGTAATAAAATCAAACTGCCATTCTAAAATTTGTACCCATAGAAATCATCAGAATCACATAGATTTACACACATGGTAATTTTTGTTCAAATGATATACTACTAACTGAGAATCTTGGAGAACCTCTAGAGAGAGAATACCATGTGAAATGGCAACGCACAAAAGTTCTATAACGATGCTATATTCTACCACATTATTCATGGTTGGCCCTAGGAATACACCACCTCAAGACAACAGTAGACCCTCGAGTGAATAAACAACCCAAGAAGTAGAAGCCTAGTTCTGTGTATGATGACTGGATTCGTCTACGAATCCTAAGTAGATCGAAGACTCTATTGACATATGCCAACCAAGGGAATACTCGATAAGTAAGATGAAGATGAAAAAATAAATGGAAAATATATATACACTAAATTACATTAGTATAAAAAGAGTTACACTTGATCATGGGTCTCAAGTGTAATATATTTTCAAGTAGATCCCATTCCTGGGCTTAGCCAACATGTTCCCTTCATAATATTCTAATTCATAGGATCCCTTTTCTAAGACATGTCGCACGATATAGGGACCATGACACATGGGTTTGAGCTTTCCTTCCCCCAATGGTTCTTTGGCTTGATCATATAAAAGGAACAAGTCACCCTCAGCATACAATCAGGGAAAAAAAGATATATCGTATTGGACCTTGACACATCTTTTTTTCTCTTTGATAGCCATAGAGGCGTCTCGACACTACTCGTCAAGACTCTCTAGGTGCACGAGGTGTCATTTGAGATAGGAAGTGTCAGGTAGGAGAAAAACTACCAGTATAAGAGAATGTATTTCACATTAAATAGATAAGATCGAATCCACATCGTGTACTAACTAGAAAGGAGAAAAACCTGTGGCATTCTTGACCGAGGTTCGGTATGCCCAAAGTGAGGGATATAGCATGATATGCCAATCAAATTTTCTCTTGCTGACAGTTTTCTACAGAATGGTATTGAGAAACTTTTTTATGGCCTATATCTTTCCATTTTCCTAGGGGTGGGAAGGCGAAGAATGACCATGCTTAAACCCCAATTTATATACCAGTTCTTCCATCATTTCATTCTGAAAGTGACTTCCATGATCAGTGACAATCTCACTAGAGATTCTGAACCTAGAGATAATTTTATTGAATATGAAGAAGGAAACATTATTCCCATCGGATTTAATTATAGGAACAGCCTCAACCCACTTAGTGAAGTATTCTATGACCACGATAATGTGTTGATTCCCACCATCCGAAGTTCGGTTGTAATCAACAAATTCCACCCCCCACTTGGTGAAGGGACTGACAGTAATGACTAGATGGAGAGGGGTTGGATGCGAGTGCATTTTCTGAGTGAACACCTAGAAGGGCTGACACTTATTAACCACTTCAAGGCAATCCTTAAATATAGAAGGCCAAAATAATTGGCTCACAAAATTTATGGGCAGTCGCAAGCACTGATAGATGACCACCACAAGCTTCACTATGGAAATCGTTTAGAAAAAACTCAGATTCTTCATCAGTTAAACAACGACGTAATATATTCTTTATTCCTTGACGATACAGAGTGTCACTAATGATAAGGTAGTTCTTATATTGGTATCATATAAGCCATCGATCATTTCACAAGGGATGCTGAGGGAAATTCAAATTTTGAAGATAGAGAACAATGTCTCCATACCAGGGGCCTGATGACGATTCAAGGAAAATGTGTTCATATGAAAATGAATCAACATGGATAACATACTCTTCCAATCATTGGAATTCGGATATTAACTCTTCAAAGACTAGTGATTTCTTCAATTTTAAAGAAGTGAAATCGAGATCGAATTCTTGTAAAATGACAATCAATTTATTGTACTTTCCCCCTATGATACGCCTGGTAAGGATGTTTTGAAATAGATTGACATTGGAAACCAAAGTAGTCTTGCAAAGTAATATATAATGTCATAACCCTTGGACTATGTGAACAGAAGCCAAAGCTAGCTTTTCAATGTGAGAATATTTGAGCTCATGACCGACTAAGTTTTGACAAAGATATAAAATGATGTGCTCATGGATCTCATCATCTTCCTGAACCAATACCATACCAATCATCTCTTTTGGACATCGTGACATAAAGCGGGTAATCTCTATTGTAGTTGGGAGACTTCAGTAGAGGCGTTGATACCAAGGCTTTCTTCAAAGCATCGAAGGATTCCTAGGCTCACTCATGCCATATAAAAGGTGTATCCTTATTCAAGAGATGTATGAAACCCTTAGTAATATTGGCATAGTTCACTATAAACCAACATAAAAATTTATCTTTCCCCTGTAAACCTTGAACTTGTCGAATGGTGCATGGGGGAGGAAATTGAAGTATTTCCTCAACATTTAACGGATCTACCATTATCCCAATATTAGAGACTAAAAATACTAGAAGACATTCTAACCTAACGCAAAAGATGCATTTAGGAGGGTTCAACCAGATGCGATAATGACGACATCTTTCAAAAACTAGCCGAAGGTTCTTAGGGTGATCCACTCTCTTACAGGAGTGAGCAACACTATTATCAAGATAGGATTCGACTATAGGTTTGAGATCATGAAATGCGAAGTTCATAGCATGTTGGAATGTTGCTCCAGTATTTTTAAGGCCAAAAGGCATCTTTCGATATGTGAAAGTACCCCAAGGAAAAATAAATGTCTTCTTATGTTGATCCTCGGGTTTAATCTGAATTTGATTATACCCTGAAAATACGTCCATGAAAGAGAAAACTTGCTTCCTGCACACTCATCGAGAATCTGATCGATGAAGAGTGTAGGGATGTTTTCTTTAGGACGGGCCTTGTTCAGGTCATGAAAATCCATGCATACATGGATGGTTCCTTGCTTCTTATTCACGGGAGCGAGATTGGATACCCATTCAGTCAAAGGAACCTGGTGGATAAATCCAACATTAACCAATTTCTCTACCTCTACCTTAATAACAGGGGCCTTCCAGGGATTAACAACTCTAAGATGTTCTTGAATAGGCTTAGCATCCAGGTAATTTTTAATCTCATGTTTGACAATTTGAGGGTTGATTCCTTGCATCTCTTCATATGACCAAGTGAATACATCTTGGAATTCTTTTAAGAGTTCAATGTGGATGAAAATTTATTTTGGCGAACAATTCACACCAATGTATACATTTTCAATCTTGTCATGGATATGAGAGATATCGATCGTGACGATAGGTGAGATACATGCCATGTTTCCTTCGGCATGAATTTTGTGTGTATCAAGTGGAACTACGGCGTGACCGAGTATCTCTCTCAAAGTATATCTAAAGTCATCTTGTTTGATTCTAGCAATCTCTGGGAGAAAATAAGAGTGATTATGCATATCATCCCAAGGTTTTTCAAAACCATTCATGGCCTCAGCGATAGCTTCATTCAAGGCAAAAGTCTCATCTAGGAATTCATGTGAAAAAGATGAAGAAGCAACCCACAAGCAATCAAGAACAAGATCCTCGTCATCCATATGCAAGGTAATAGGATTTGGATCAACGGAAGAGTCAAGAACAACTTGTTACATTATCTCTATTGTCGATAGTGGCATGACCATTCCAGTATGTGAATGACCTTCACAAGGCACAGTCGAGGAAGGTAGGGTCTAAGGATTTTTAAAATAGGAAGTACAGAAATGGACATACCTCTCTAAAGAAACAGGCCTACTGGACATGGTTTAAATGTGGTGAATCGGTGCCATGAAGTTGAAGGTACCTGTTGGTACCTAAAATTTATAAGTCAAAATTTTGAAGGAACGCTACTTAAAGACTGCCTTTTATGCAGTATTTAAGTTAAATTGACTTAGGAGATTAAGCGTTAAAGTCAATATCTTCAAGTTCTTGGGGGCTTATGTTTATTTTATAAAATTATTGGCCCAAGGGCCAATCTCCATTAAGACATCAACCATTGAGGTTAAATTCCAATTTCAAGCACACTTGCCATCAACAAACAACATAGATTGGCACCGACAACAAAGCACACAACATCATAACACATTACAAGTTAGAGTGCACGCACAAGTATCAATTATTTGTAGAGTGCTAAATGATAACCCAAAGGGGTATGGTTGATCTATAGGAAACACTAGATCTTACGAATTTTAGAAGCATCGAGGAAGCCATACAAAGAATTGCACCAAGTGATAAATGATTGAGGAAGCAATCGAAGGCCATGGATTGCCATATGTGAAGAAAATTAGACCATGACGGCCGAGAGGCCATACTCTATCCAAATATTGATGATCAAGAAAAACAAATATCGAGAGAATCCACTATTCAAAAGAAAAGTGTGCAAGGTGTCTTGGATTACTGCTAAGAAAGAAAGAAACGCAAAATGACTCCCAAAAATCCAAACGTTGTCAAGGTTTTGAGATGGAAGTCAAAGGATAACACTTAAATATTACATATCCTTCAACAAAATCTGGATTGCTCTTTGTTTGGAGTAGGAAATGGCCAGACATTGAAAGAATCTAAGTGATGTGTACACCAGGGTGAAAGGGCCATTGTTAAAAGACAGAGTAGAGAAGAAGAACCGTTGGCGAATTCAAGACTCTCAGTTATCAACAACCAGTAGTCCAAATTCAAGTTCACATAACAACAACATATGTCAAATAACCACTCAGTGCCAAATGAAGCCACAATGAGGAGGCAGGTGCCTAACCATCTAAATGGTGAATATTCATGTTGAGGTGTCAAGGTTTATCATGCTACATTTTCTATGTCTTTCGATAGGGATGCATCAGAGAGTGGTTCTCTAAGCTTGTGTTTGGATCTGGAATTTTTTTTAAATCATTCTCCAAAATTTATGTTCCATACCAAGGTATTGTTTTTAATATTTCACAAAACACAAGCCAAAGCCAAGCCTGAGATCCAAGTTCCAACCAGGACACATGGAGGAGGAGCGCTCAAAATGAATGTCCAACATGACTATGAACTCCAAGTGCGTGCATAGCAAGAAGACAAGTGTCAAGCATAGCAAGAGATTATCGAGTGTCCAAGTGCTAAAACACTAAAAATATCATGTTAAATGTTCAAGTGTCTGAGAAGCTTCATTGTACATACGCAGAGGATGGTTTTCAAAAAATCATTGATAAACCGAATCCAATTGCTTCATCACTTTCTCAAAACCATCATTTCATTCCAAACAAAATATGACATGTGACAAAGGAAGAAGGTTTTCTTTGACATGGAATTGGTGCAGACATCTGCATGTCTGTGATTGAGGAAAATTTTGAATATTTGGATGCTCTTGTGGAAAGAATTGTTGGTGTAGATGTTCCTATTCCTTATGCTACAAATTTAGAATGCTTAGTTGTTCTTTAAGTTAAAGACATCATTCATGCCTCAAAAAGGGCTTGTTATAGAGTAGTTCCGATGAATGTAGTTGTTTATTTTTAATTTTTGATTTCATCGATCATCCTCCTTCAGATTCAAGTTTGTATCACTTGAACAAAGCCCCTATATATTGAAATATGTCCTGAGGCAAAAGGCATATTCTATTTTGGAAGACAGTTGCAGATTTTGAAGCATTGGGAAATTTGATTGAATTGGAAACAGAGAATAATGTATGTAGAAAGGCCAAGACACAACAATTTGCTTTAAAAAATAGTTCAGGGTATGTTGAAGGAAGGAGGATGCTCAACAACTAGTTTGCATCTTTGGTTTGCAAGATTTTGAAGTCTCAAACATATAATTTTGCGTTGATTTTTCTATCTTCAGTTTGGACAATAGGGAACCTTATTCGAGGCCTATATTCAGATTTTCTAGCATTCAAAGATTCCCCTGCAGATTTTGAGGAATTTATTCAAGTTTCAAGCAACTGATATTCCCAATATCTAAGCCAGAAATATTCTAGTCCCAGATTTGGTGGCAAACACATTTACTAAATGATCTCATTATTGAATCAAAAAGATAGGTGATAACTCTATCAAGCTATTTGTTTTAGCCAAATTTGCCAAGAGAATATGAATAAATATCTTATCTTAGGATTTGACCTAATTTTCAGGTCATATAGTTGTCCAAGTGTTGCTGGTCTATAATATCTGATGGAGGAAGGACAAACATATTTCTATCTTTTGATATAGGTAATATATATTTTGTAAATACTATTGGAAGAAAGGAATCTGACTTAGTGTCTTGACTTTGTTAAACATACCCCTACTTCTCAGTTTTACAGTCATCCCTAATTGAGAGATCTAAGGTAAACTGGATTATGGAATTGGTGATTCATTAAACCCAAAACATTGAGCAAGTATGAAACCTGAATGCTATATAAGGGATCTTGTGATATGTAATTAGGGTGGGGTGGAGACCCGAGAGGGACTGAGGACAAAAATCTAGATACATTATTGTAAGCCTACGAGGCATGTTCTTTTATATATATTTCTTCCATTGAAGATCTATGAAGGTTGTTTTATCAATATGTCTTCCTATTCTATTTTTCTTTTCTTCTACTAGGATAAAATGCAAATTTTTAGAATCAAAACTTCCCATTGATAGGTAGATCTATCAGTAGTAAAGATTCTTCTATAGCATGGCTATTTTATCATTTTATTATTTAAGTATCTTGATTAGCTCATTTGACAATAATGATCTTTTGTTTGATGAATTTTCTTCTTTATGTTTTCTTCTCCATTCTTCTATCTACACAAACTTTGTCTGATAAGCACCTTGAGTGCCTTCAATATTTAGGATATGTTGACTCCATGCCCAATGGAACATTTTATGGAGCTTTTCTCCCCCTTCTCCCCTTCTCGTCATTTTAACCCATTCATATAAACCAATTTACACACCCATATTCATTTTTTTCTAGGCTCACCTCATTTGCAGTCTGAGGGTGACTTCTAGAGCTAACAATACCCACAAGGGACGAATACATTCTGACACCAATATTCTCAGTTTTTGGTTGAGAATTTTTGAGTACGGGGATCAACAATCCAACAAATGCACTAGGAATAACATACGCAAAGGATAACTCATCGATCGTCACGATCTTCCCATTGTGAGGAAAAAAAGAGTATGAAAGACATATGATACAATGGAATTCATAGCGTAAGTCCAATTCTGTCCTAGTAACAAGTTATAATCGAGGGGAACATTAACCACCTCGACATCCACCTCTACCATCTTCCCACCTAATTGGAATAGAAAGGTAGGAAGAATATCGTGAGGGCAGAAGGAATGACCGTAAAAAAAATTCAACATACTCGATGACTGAGAAATATTAGAAGAGCCAAGGGATTTCCAAGGGACTAGGGAAATCACATATGTTGTAGCTCCTTCATCAATAAAAGTACGCTTGAGGATATATTTTGAGTAACCCACGTGGATTTGGAATGCCACATGGTAAGAAAGCGAGGCTTCACATATCTGACATCAAACTTGATAAATTTTAAGCCACAAGGATCTAGAGCTCCTAACACAGATAACAATTCATTCCTCTATGAAGGACACATTTGGAGTACTTCCAGAGCCGACATCGCATAATGGGTTTGACCCAGGTCATCAACAATAGAGTAAGTCTAGGTGGCTCTAGCAATAAGATTGTGAGTAGAGTGCTTGAGTACTCCTTCATAATACGAGGTTGTGGGTCTAGTTTTCCAATTTGTAGGGGTGTCTCTGAAGAAGGAGGTGACTCTAGACGAGGTACAGTTTGTGGAGAAATGTAATAGAGAGATCAAGTGGCTATATTAGCTTCAAATTTGACCATATTGATACATAAATGGTCATCATCTTGTGCCAGTGGTTTTTGACTCCCACTCGCCACATTTCTGGAAATTGAGGAGCTTGAGGCCATGTGCTAGTTATGTGGAAAATGATTTGTCAGCATGGCAGGCAGTAGAGATAAAATCCTCACAACTTCCACAAGTTTGGAGAATAAATGGGTAAGGTGATCATCTGTACAAATCGTATAGGGAAATTTCACCGTCCACCTTTCTTTCTTTCCCTCACTAGCATTATTATTCATCTTCTCATTATTACCATTGTCCTTGGGTTTATTATTCTTCCCACCCTTACGATTATTATTAAGTCCTTTCTTCTTATTCCCGCCTGGTTGCTGGATAACATTTGAGGTGGTTGACGATTACAAGGAATGTACATTCATCGAGTGAGTGGGATTGGAAGAAATAGACGAAGTTTTCCCTCCTACAAACTAGTTTAGAGACAACTCTTTTAAATGTCTTGTCACTAATTCTATGGATTTCACATTCACGGAGCCTACAATGCCATCGGTGTGAGGCTCGGGATTTTTTCTAGGGTCATAGTTTGAGCTTGCTACATAAGGAAGAATATCGTATAACATCCCATACTGAGCATATATAAGATCTAACTACTGGGCTTTGAAAATTGCTTCTTCCTCATATGTAACCCTAGATGTAGAAACATCCTTGAAAATATAAGGCTATAGAGACTTAAGGAACCACTCTAGAAGGAATTTAGGGGGTATGCAGGTCTTGATCAACCTTTTATCTCTACTTCACTCCTGTATTTGATCCAAGATATGAGTGGCTTTGTCTTGGTGTAAGGTCAATAGAGGTTATAAGCCAACATCGTAACGAATCAAAAATTGGAAGTGGTTAAGGAAGACTAAAAGCATATGACTATAGGTTTTGTATGTCCCCCTAGGTAGCTCGATATACCATTTCATGGAAACACCTGTGAGGGTGCGTTGAAATAATATTAACTGAATAGAATCATTATTAAGGGAATTTGAAGAGAACCAAAGGTGAAAAGTAGTAACGTGATCACCAGGATCATTTCCATTCTTTCCTTTGAATTTTGGAATATCCAAAGGAAGCTTAGTGGTAATGGGGGCCCATGTAGGATCATGACATGCATGATCATTCATCAACTTAGACAAGTCTGGAAAATTGTTGCGGCATCTAGCCCCAGGATCCCTGGAAAGATTCTGGTTGGGGAATTGCAACCCATCCAGGGTTCTAGTAAGCACCATGGTCTTATCTGAGATTGTAATACCTTCCTCTAGGATGATTCATAAGGGGTTGGTTGGGAACTATTCCACTAGGAATTTTATGATGAGGGTTAAAAAAAATACCCCCAGATGGAGTGGGCCTGGGTTGGGGGTTGCCCAAGGTATGAAAATGACCTCCTCTAGGTGTGAATTTGAAGGATACAAGTCAATTCATCATGCCAAACTTGTTTTTCAGAATCAACACCGAGGAGGTGAGTGTAAGGGACATAATGTGAGTAGAAGCTTCTCCTCTAGGTTGGTTACTCCATCCAGAAGAAACAAGATTAGACATAGTGTTACAAGGAGGAATGCCTCCCATGGTAGGATTCGTTTGACAGACATGAGTGCCACCAAATGAGAATTGGGTATAAGGGGTATTTTTTCCCCCAATTCCAATGCTATCATTAGAGCTAGATGTTGGGATGGAGTTTGAAAATTGCGATGTAAAATTTGGCATACCGTAGGAAAAATGACTAGAGGCCATAGGGGTATACAGAACATTATAGCTTGTTGAGTGACCAAGAGAGACAAATGGGTTTGTGGGTATAAGTTGGGTATTCACTATAGGATGAGCAATGGTGATGATAGGTTCCCCCAACACTACAACCATTTTGGTTGAAGGATTCGAAGGGGTACCATTAACTACAATAGGTGTGGGAGTCAAAGGGTTCCCAGTATCTTGATGACTTGATTCATTATTCATCCTTGTACAATCACAAGTGTGATAAGTGGAGGTGTGTGTACCATGTTTAATAACTCTGCGCATTTTAGAAGGAAAATACTCAAAGTGCGGTGGTAATTGTAACAAGCATCAAGACCTGCGGGGAAGTTGGTCTAGCTCCACGATGACTCAAGAATTGAGATATAAAAACAAATCCTAAGGCCCACTAGTAATCAAATAGCACACCAAAAATAATCAAACGACCAATATTCACACAAATAGGATAAAGTGGCTGAAACATACCTCCCTTTCTAAAGTATGTATGCCTCTCCCAATAGGGGCCTGAGACTCTGCTACTAAATATTGGAGGAAATAGAATCAATTATAAGTGCCCTCGTGGTCTTAACAACAATTCAGTCAGATCCCCCAGAGAGGTAATCCTCCATAAGGGTTGTGTGTTCTATGACCCTTATCTGATCCAGGGTACCTACAGAATAACCCCTGCAAGTAACCTATGTGGTACCTAAGTCAAGAAAATAAGAAACCACAATATAACCAATGCACAGGTGAATAGTTGTAAGTTAGGTCAACCATATGGGAAGGATAGAAAATCCTGAAACCTTGAAAGCACTGCCTCTCATGGACGTAAGGGCACTAGTAAGATTTCCATATATGAATAGATCCCTAGAAATGTATCTGATGCTAAGAAGGTATCAGGGGCATATCCCTTCAACCAACCTCATGCGATCTCATGCTTAACTTCAATGTAAGAGGAGCTTCCTGATATTACCAATTATACAATGGATTTCTCCACTACCTTAGTCAGACACATATGTTGATTTAATATCCTTGGAGAAGTTTACTCACAAAATCCTATTCCAAGGCTCTAAATCCTAAGCTAGTTTGTGCACCCTAGAAAATAAAATCATCACTAATCAATTTTAAATTATAGCATTACTTTTGATGGCCTTGCTTACTCAAAAGGTGAGATCGTGAAACTAGTGATGTTATGGGGCAACAAGTAAAATAAATGAATATGAATATAATGCAAAGTCCTAACTTCAATTTCCAATAAATGATATACTTTTCAAAAATGAAATTTTCAATCCAATTATGCAATTCTAAATAAAATGCAATCTTTCTTTACGTGCACTAAGATAAATGACAAAGACTCAAGAGATAAAAATGCCAATCAATGTAAAATGCCTAATATTTTTGTATTTTCAATATAGTAAAATGAGAATGAAAGGACTGAACAACAACTTGATATAAAGACTCTATTATGTTTAAACAGAGACAAACCAAGTAGGATGTCAAGAAGAAAAACACCTAGCCCAAGATGCAAGGAAAATCAAATGAAGAATATGATGAGAAAGGCACTGCCCAAAAATTCAACCAATGACAGGTTTCTTATCATTCCACATACACTTAACAGTCACAACAGAGAGCCAAGAAGACTCAAAAAGCATCAAAAACTACCCAGCAATCATCAAACCCAACAACCAAGCAACAAAGGTTGATGTACAGGACTGTTCAAGGGAAAATCACATATGTACGCCTCTTGCAGAAGTACAACACGCGTATGTACGTGACTATCAAGAAAAAACCTGCGTATATGTGTCAAAACACAACCATGATAAGGAGAAGGATAAGAAACTTAGACTCAGAGTGAATAGAGGTTGTCAATCAATCATACAACAATAAAATAAATATAAACGAGAGCAATCTAAGGAGAAAATACTCCAATTCCCAAAAAAGAATATTCTATCCCCAGTATGGTCGTCAATTTTGTTACGAGGAAAATCTCTCTATGGCTAGGGGTAAACCACAACAAACGAAAACGACTTTAGAAATCAAATTTAATATCAAGTATGCTATATAAACAAATATGATAGCAAGACAAGATAAGATTTCTACCTCATCCAGATGTTTGATGAAGTCCACCACTGAGCACTTGACCCAAAGAAAAATACCTGCAACTATTCCTCAATAACCAAGCAACGCAAGTATATGGTAATAATAGATAATGTTAGAACATTCAATAGAATAATCCATCAATATTCATAACAAATACTCCCATGGAATTGTTGATATTATGGTAGCTACGAGAGGTATTTACCTCCATGTGTAAACCTGACAAGGATAGAATACTCTCAGAAGCAAGAAGAAAACCTAATGAGTTGGCTAATAACCCTAGAAGATTAGGCGGCTCAAGAAGATCATTTATATTAGGTTATTAGCCTCCAAGAGAAAAAGTTGGCCAGAAATAATATTATATACTGAACATACATATACGCAGAATGAGAAGTCGGTAATGGAGGCTAGCCAGAATTAATATAAATACAGGAGGTGAATTCCCATTATGGCAGGAAGTCTCAGAATTACAGTGACTAGTCTTGTGTGGACTGGAGTTTCCCAATTTCTACGCAGGTTTGGAGGAGAGTTGTCATTGCAGCTGCTTCAGCTAGAAGTTATTCTTAGACTATCTCTTGGCTAGGGTTTGGATTATTTGATCATCTCATTGTGATGCGTTATCCTTGGGGAAAAGTGTGTTACCTTCTGTTTGGCTATCTAGCCTAGGGTTTGCTTCTGGAGTGATTCTCTATCAAGGTTAAGGTGCTTGGAGGGTGGCTTCAGCCTATGGTTGGGTGACAAGGGTAGTGTCAGTGGTAAAACGAGCACAATCCTTTATATTCTAATAGGTTATGGGCCCACACCTCCTTCATTCAGTCTAAATGTTGAAAGGAAACATATCCACTAGGATAATGAGCTTGCTGAGGAACTGCCACTAGGGTTACTAACATAAGCAACCTCCAAGACACTACCGCTAGGGTTATAAGCAGGAGCAGCTACAGAAACCCTAATCATCTTGTTGAGGCACATTAAGTGAAGAGATTGACCTAATCTCCGGACAGATCAATGCGCCCTAGCATAGCACATCTCCCAATACTCTCAGCAAGCCAAGACATCAAGTTTGAGTTTGTGGTCAAATCCATGGTTTGACCAAGTAAAAGGAGTGATGACTTACTCTATGAAGTCAGAGAATAAGTTAGATGAATATTCTAACTTCAGAGCATGGAAGACCAGGATTGATCTCATCCTTGCCAAGAATAAAGTGTCGGATATCGTGAAAGGAAAGATCGTGAAACCAGAGTTTGAAGAAGGGAAAGAGAAGGAACCATAAAACTTTGCAACTATGGAGAAGTTCAAAGACAATGAATGTAATTCCATGAGTATTATAGTGGATTCTATCATAGACCACTTGATATCCTACATCTCCCATCTTGACTCATAGAGGAAGATGTACGATGCCCTAACAAACCTCTTCTCATTTAGAAACATTGGACAAGTAATGAGTTTGAAGAAGGAGCTCTATGACATGAAGATGAATGATGATGACATCATAACATCATATTTTGTGAGAATATCTTAGTTAAGAGATCAACTAAAAGCTATTGAAGAGATCATCTCAGAGAAGGAATTGGTAAGCATAGTACTCAATGGTCTTCCGAAGACATGGGATGAATTTGCTGCAAGCATGAACAAAAGGAAGGAGTATCCAACATTTGAAGAAATTTGGACTTGTTGTTCTCAAGAAGAATCAAGGATCAATGAAAAAGAGAAACCCCAAAAGAAGTAGGATGATCAAGCCTTCAAATCAAGATTCAAGAATTTCAGGAACAAAAGGAAGTATGTTTCAGGGAGGAAGCCAAATCAAGAGAAAGACATTTTAGAAATACAATGCTTCAACTGTCGAAAGTATGGTCACTACAAGAATCATTTTCCTGAGCTAAGGAAAATGAAGGAGAAACATGAAGCATCAATTGGCGAAGAAAAGGAACCTACAAAAAAGACTAAGCCGGATGAAAGAGACTTCTTCTTCTAAAGGTAACAATACTCTTCTTATTTCTTGTACATATCTTGTTTGCATCATCTCTATACATATCTTGTATATCTATCTCTTGGAAGATAATGTGTTCCAAGAATAACTATACCTATGGAAGAACAAAAAGATAAGAATGGATATCATTAGATAATACACATAAAAGGATGAAATACAAATCATGTGGACGCTATTGCAAGATAAGTCGAATTAATCATGAAGAGACTTAGAAGAAACAAAGACATAAAGAAGTCAGCAATCGAGAGGAAATTGGAAAAAGACTTATGACATTTTGTAGAAGACAACAAGATGGAAGCATGGAATCTGTTAGATAAGAGAGACAATTATATATTGCAGAAGACAATAAGGATGCAGGTGGAAGTGTGAACTCTGTTGGACGGAGGGAGCCGATTATATGCACTCTTACATGAAGCAAGGATTAGGAGGGAGCTAATCCTATGATCCATTGAATATGATGAAGTATATATCCATGGTAGTAACCATGAAACACAATATGTGTTCAGTTCAATCTTAGAAGAAGTCTTCTTCGAAGAGAAGCCTTAAAGTATCCTTAGTTGTCCATCCAGATCTATGATACTATGATGAAAGGAAGAAGTGGAATCTCTAGGGAATGGAATATGTTAGCTCCCAAAATGAATCAGTCACTATGGTTGCATTTTGTGGTTGATAGCATGGCTATTGGTAGTTTTCTCAAATTTGGTTTTGAGTTTTTCTAGTAGCAAGACTTAGGCTTTGATTTTTGTCTTAGAAATAAGACGACCCATAAAGGTCTTCTCTTTAAATTTCCATAAAAAAGTCTTTCAACAGCTAACTCGTGTTTTAAAGATGATGGTTAGCTGGTGAAAGCGGTGATTTTCAATAGCTAAGCAACATTTCTCACGGGCCATTAGATGGTGAAAGAGGTGATTTTCAACAGACAAGGAGAACTTTCAACGAACCATTAGCTGGTGAAAGCGGGAATCACGTGTGTTCTCTCCACGTTTTAAAAATCAAATGATGACATGCTCAGTCCATGTCATGCAATCATTATGATGCGCTGGTGAAAGTGGATAATGATGGAGATTTGGGTTTGCACGTCTAAATCAGATTGCAAACCGGATCTCGTTCAGAAATGAATGGTTCATGATAATGGAATTGGAAATGGCGAATTTGAATCCATCATTACAGGTGAGGGAGTGGTACTACATGGCTGGTGACATCAAATCTCCGCATCATTTCCCCAACACACATCACCCACAATTGTATGGTAAGTTTTCAATGTTGAAAAACAGAGCTGAATATTTTCACCAGCGCAAGACCTCAGCCCAAATAGCATATCGCAGTGTTTGGTGTGTCGAATCGTTTGGGGTTTTGAATTGAAAATGGAAAGAAGACGTAGTGGCTCTTTGTTGAGAAAAGAATTGGACAGTCTGTTCTTCCTGTTAGCGATAAAAAATGCACTGGCATTTTTGAAAGAATGATTCCTAATCTTCCAGGGCACTTTTCGATCCCTTCCCAAGCTCCAAATGAAGATTTTAAAACACCATTGGAAAGATTAGGACTTCTATATGTCGATCGACTATTCAAGCATGAAAAACGGATTTTCTATGACCAAGAAATTTGATTTTGAAAAATTTGCTCTTTTCACCAGCTAATTCGCCGAAAATTTTGCTAGTTAGTTGGTGAAAGCTCTGCCTTTCACCAGCTTAGGAGTGGATTTGTCAGTAAATAAGCTGGTGAAAGCCTTTCATGGCCATAATGTTATGGTTTTCGCCCAGATCATAAATTTTTGCATGAGAATGAATTGAAACCTCTTCTAAGGATTTATTAATGAATTATCAAATCTATCTAATCAGCCACTTTTGGAAAATGAAGAGAAGAAAAGGTGTACAAATGTCATTTACCATCTTTAAAAGAGGCAGAATTTCAGGGTTTTGGGAGCCACATCACATAATTCGAATTTCATTATCAGATTATCAAACCAGAGAGCCTTGGGAGGTTGAGCTACACATCATCATATTTCAACCACATTTTGAGGGCCAGCAGATAAAGATTTACCTTATTTTGAGGATCTATATTCCTATTCCTTTGTAAATACTGTTTGTTTACTATTTCTAGAAATTCAGATCCATAGTTTTAGGATCTGATAACTAAATTGTAAAGCGATAAATCTATAGAAGGAAGATGAATGAAGAGGTTTGATTCTAGATACAGAAATTACATTCTTTGTAATAGACTTTCATGATAATACAGATGACAATTTTCTCTCTTTATTGATGTCAGATTCCTCTCTTCTTCTATACTATCATTCAAGTTGTCCTAACTATCATATGACTGTCATCTCATTGTTCAGTTCACAATTTGAATGTTAGTTGCTTTCATTGTTTATTAAACCCATCACTTAGTATACAGTTTATAAACATTGGTTTCTTCACCCATTTTTAAGCTATTTATCTAATTATCAGTTCTTGAGAGCACTAGCTTATTTGATTATTGTTAGTAGTCTGGATACATTGTTGTATTTCAGTTATCCCATTGACCCATTCATTACTTAAGCATAAATCCATTCATTTTATAAGTTACCAAGCATCTTTGGTTTACAGCCCCAAAGCGTTTCTTGGAGTGATAACAAATTGGTGTCGTTGTTGGGGAAAGGAGATTGAAGCTCAGCTTCCCTGGGAGATGACATAGATCCAGCTTTGATGATAGACAAAGCCTGAACATCTTTTGGTTGTAATCATCTATCTGGCAACTCCATGAAGAACGAATTCAGTGGCGACTCCATTGAAGACCTGTGATAGATCCAGAAAAAATCATCAGAAGGAGACGAGCCTTACAGAAACATATTTTCAGATCTGCAGATTATCTACCTCAGGGATTTCAAGAGGTGTTGTTTCTTATTTGTATCTAGACCATCTTCTGTTAAGCCTATTTTTTTTAATCTTCATGTTTTCAGAAATCTGAAATTGAAACAAAAAAAAAAACTGAAGGGTGACAACCTCCATTAGTTTATGAAATTACAAACCTGATTTCTGAATTCGACATTGTATATAACCCAAGGAAAGAAGTCTTACAAGCTGGCGTTAGGAGAGAACTTCTCCTCTTTTTCCATCCTTCACAAACAGAGAAAAATATCTATATCCATACTAGTCTTCTTGTTGAAAAGAGTGTCCTAAAAGACCATTTTTGAAAGGTGAGGAAATCTAATCTAGCCGTTAGGGAAGATTTGCAAAATCTTGTTCTTTCCCTGATCCATCTGAGTTTGAATAAGACTCCACTGGGAGGATCCATTTAACAAGAGATGAAGAGGCTCCACTTTAAATCCAGATATCATTTTATCAGTCTACTTCATGAATTATTGTTGTTTTTTATTAACTCTTTCATGTTATTCCCTTTACATGTAAAGAGAACCATTTTCTGTTTTGTATATTCAGAAGACTACCATCTTGTTTTCATCTATCCATCTTTATAAGAAATAGAGACTCTGTAACCCTGTGCTATAGATGTTGATTTGATATCCTCATCACAACTTGCTCTTAAAAATGATTCCTATATCCCAATTCCTCTTGTATTTGATCACTTTTCTGACTTTGTCGAAATTGAAATTGACTCCAAGTATACTCAGATTTTAGTACCTGTTGTTACTACTGCTGAACCTTTTCATCAAAATTGTATCCCTTACGAGCAGCCCACTCCCTTTCAAACCAAGATTAGGATGAAAATTTTTATGCCTTTAAAATTGCCCCATCCCCTTCGTCCTTATCCTCTTGACTGTTATGGATATCTTCCTTGTTTTTCCAGAGAGAATCAAGTTTCAACTGAGAGGCATTTGGAATACTTTGAGGATTTTGTTGATCATTTTCAGATTGTTCATGAAGATGTAATCATGAGATTTTTCTCTAAATCTCTAATCAGAGATGTTGTTGCATGGTTCAGGGGTCTGAGAGATGATTCAATTGGTTCTTGGATTGAGTTCTTTAATGATTTCCTAAAGTATTGGGGTGAATACAAATATTTAGATTCTTACCTCAATGATTTCTATGCTTTGAAACGAGAGCATGTTGAAGCCTTGCCTATTTTCAATAGAAGGTTTTACCGTGTTTATCATGACATGCCTTTGGAGGTCTGGCCTACAAAGACATTTTCCATGATATATTATATTATAGGTCTCCATTCAAAACTTTCCCTTCTTCTGTTAGAATAGAAATCTCCATCCTTAATCTAGTTGTTTGAAGATACTCGAGAGGTGGAGGAGAACATTCATGCTTCCAGAAGGATACGAGGTCAAGATTTCTTTGAAAATCTACAAGCGTATAAGCAAGTAAACTATCAGTACATTTTAGATTCAGAGAAAAAAAGTAGTGATTATGAAGTAGATAAGCAACAACAACCTGAAGGTGAGTACATTTTAGATTCAGAGCAAGAAAGCAGTGAGTATGAAGCAGATAAGGAACAACAGCCTGAAGGTGAGTACATTTTAGATTCTGAATTAGATTCTTCAGTATGTGCAGAGTTTTCCAGAGATAGGTATGCTTGTGAAGTTTATGATCAATTTGTAAATCAAGAAGAGCCTATGATGACTGATGATTGCATAAGAAATTATATGTTCTTAGCTGATCCTAATCCATGTGATGGAATCTTGTTTTGTTGTCCTCTTGTGAGCATTATTTTGATAAGGAAATTGTAATTTTTGATGATCATGAGTTGATCTCAAAAGGACAAGAAGATGATCAGTCTTCTTGCAGAGGAACAATCACGGCTAAGCAAGAGGCTTCCATAGATGTGCAACTGTTTCCTAAGGAGCAACATGTTTCTTATATTCCTTTCAAGGATCCAGTGGCAACCTTCATGCACTTATACTTTTCAGAAAACCTTAAGATTTCAGATTTCCTTACTTTGCCAATGTTTATGGGTGACAGTTTCAGATCTGTGGCAAATGCTAAGGGCAGCCATCAACCTTCAGTTTTGAGGAAAAAGGAAAATTGCAACAGAAATAATGAGCAAAGAGATGATCAGAGATGTATGCACGTCATGGTTAATAATAGCTATCAAGATCAGATTGCCTCCTTTGAAAGATTAAAAAATGATGAGCAGTTTTTTATATTAGCATATGATAGCTTTGAATCTACAATAGATCCTAAGGGTATCTCTTAGTTTCAAGATTTGCGGCAACGGGAAGTTCACAACAGATATCAAGAAGAAGGCGAGGAACTAAACAATCCAGAGCAACAGTCTATCGTATATGTTTTTCCAACGGATCTCAAGCAGCCTGCATTCAACAATGAGATTAGTAAAGGCAGTTTTCGACACCTTTTCAATTTATAGTTGGATCAGCAGTCCAAAGAGGTATTGCTTTATGAATTTGATGACCCTTTTGTTGACTATTTGGAGTCTATGAGCAGCATAGATGTTAAACATTTTCTGTCAGAATAATATTGTCTTTATCATTTGTTCAAATCTCTTTTCTGCATGATATCTCTTCCATTATTGTTTAGGTCAAGATCAAGGATTTTAATAGTAATTCAGTTTATGATTTGGCTGCATTGGAAATTCCATTTTACTTGATAAATCTGCCTCTACTGGTTAGTATAGGAGTAGGTAGAGGAATAAGCTCGCCATACGAGCAAATGAGGTCTTTTTCAGTTGTTGATTTCATAAATAAGCAGGACAAGTTATAGGCAGGTTACAGGCAAGCTACAGTCAGACTACAGGTTTGTTGAAGAACAGTTGCATAGGCCAAATGACTCCATGCTCAATGATAAAGGCTACTGAAACTACTAGGTTCTTGGAAACCTCGTAGGGAGGTCTCCATCCCAATTGGAGCGAAATGTTAGCTCCCAAAATGAATCAGTCACTATGGTTGCATTTTGTGGTTGATAGCATGGCTATTGGTAGTTTTCTCAAATTTGATTTTGAGCTTTTCTAGTAGCAAGACTTAGTCTTTGATTTTTGTCTTAGAAATAAGATGACCCATAAAGGTCTTCTCTTTAAATTTCCATAAAAAAGGCTTTCAACAGCTAACACGTGTTTTAAAGATGATGGTTAGCTGGTGAAAGTAGTGATTTTCAACAGCTAAGGAGCATTTTTCATGGGTCGTTAGCTGGTGAAAGCGGTGATTTTCAACAGAAAAGGAGCACTTCCGATGGACCATTAGCTGGTGAAAGCGAGAATCACGTGTGTTCTCTCCATGTTTTAAAAATCAAATGATGACATGCTCAACCCACGTCATACAATCATTATGATGCGCTGGTGAAAGTAGATAATGATGGAGATTCAGGTTTGCACGTCTAAATCGGATTGCAAAGCAGATCTTGTTCAGAAATGCATGGTTCATGACCATGGCATTGGAAATGGAGAATTTGAATCCATCATTACAGGTGAGGGAGTGGTACTACATGGCTGGTGACATCAAATCGCTGCATCATTTCCCCAACACACGTCACCCACAATTGTATGGTATGTTTTCAATGTTGAAAAACAGAGCCAAGTATTTTCACCAGTGCAATACCTCGGCCCAAATAGCATATTGCAGTGTTTGGTGTTCAGAATCATTTGGGGTTTTGAATTGAAAATGGAAAGAAGACGCAGTGGCTCTTTGTTGAGAAAAGAATTGGACAGTCTGTCCTTCCTGTTAGCGATAAAAAATTCACTGGCATTTTTGAAAGAATGATGCCTAATATTGCAGGGAACTTTTCAATCCCTTCTCGAGCTCCAAATGAATATTTTAAAACACCATTGGAAATATTAGGACTTCTAGATGTCGATCGACTATTCAAGCATGAAAACCGGATTTTCTATGACCGAGAAATTTGATTTTGAAAAATCTGCTCTTTTCACCAGCTAATTCGCCGAAAATTTTGCTAGTTAGCTGGTGAAAGCTCCACCTTTCACCAGCTTAGGAGCAGTTTTGTCGGTAAATAAGCTGGTGAAATCCTGTCACGGCCAGAATGTTACGGTGTTCATCCAGATTGTAAATTTTTGCATGAGAATGAATTGAAACCTCTTCTAAGGCTTTATTAATGAATTATCAAATCTATCTAATCATCCACATTTGGAAAATGAAGAGAAGAAAAGGTGTACAAATGTCATTTACCATCTTTAAAAGAGGAAAAATTTCAGGGTTTTGGGAGCCACATCACATAATTCAAATTTCATTATCAGATTATCAAACCAGAGAGCCTTGGGAGGCTGAGCTACACATCATCAGATTTCAACCACATTTTGAGGGCCAACAGATAAAGATTTACCTTATTTTGAGGATCTATTCCTATTCCTTTGTAAATACTGTTTGTTTACTATTTGTAGAAATTCAAATCCATAGTTTTAGGATATGATAACTAAATTGTAAAGCTATAAGGCTACAAAAGGAAGATGAATGAAGAGGTTTGATTCTGGATACATAAATCACATTCTTTGTAATAGACTTTCATGATAATACAGATGATAGTTTTCTCTCTTTATTGATCTCAGATTCCTCTCTTCTTCTGTACTATCATTCAAGTTGTCTTAACTGACATATGACTGTCATCTCATTGTTCAGTTCACAATTTGAATGTTAGTTCCTTTCATTGTTTATTAAACCCATCACTTAGTATCCGGTTTATAAACATTGGTTTCTTCACCCACTTTTAAGCTATTTATCTTATTATCAGTTCTTGAGAGCACTGACTTATTTGATTATCGCTAGTAGTCTGGATACATTGTTGTATTTCAGCTATGTCATTGACCCATTCATTACTTAAGCATGAATCCATTCATTTTATAAGTTACCAAGCATCTTTGGTTTACAACCCCAAAGAGTTTCTTGGAGTGATAACAGAATCTATAAGAAAATCCATGGACCCAAGAGCTAAAGAAAAACATGAAGAAGAACATGAAGATTCCAAGAAAGAAAGAGAAACGAGATCAACTAGTCATTGTATCAAGAATCACAAGATTACCAACCTGATATGAACTCACTAAAAGAAATCAAGCAAAAGAACTGAAATTCATGATAAAAAATAGTGCATGGAAGACTTATGAATGAAAGTATTGCGATATATAGAACTAGAGGTTCTCCCAGATGGAGGGAGAATACTATGATGATTACTTGTTCCAGTAAACCAAATGTATCTCTACATGAGTCATTATATCATCCAAAACATCCATGAGTTGGAGTTCTACATTAGATGATTGCAAAGAATGTTCTCTAGAGAAATTGAATAAATAGCATATGAATAGAAACCTCAAGACTTTGAGGCATATCAAAAAGAGACCCTTGCATTCACACAGAAGAAGACAACTTGGTGGAGAACCTCTAGTGCACAACAGAAGTGTGGTGAATATTTTCTATAACAGAGATATTGTATCAAGATGATTACTCAGTAGATCATATCTCATGATGACAGAAGAAGTGCCACATGGATATGTTCTAGTTTTCCAACAATGATATACTCTATTGATCAGAGCTACATGAAGCCTTCAAAGAAAACCAATGTTCTAGACCAAAGTACAATTGAAATCAAGCATTACATTATCCATGATGAAGTCCAGAAAGGAGAAAGTGGTTCTCCAATACATATCTCCACAGATGAGAAGATAAGCAAACATTTTGGTAAAGCTTCTATCCAATATGAAAGAGTTTGGATACTTGAGTTGGAGCTCGTGGAGATAACTTCCTTATTGAAAAAGGAAGAGATGACTCCGAGCTTGGGAGGGAGTACTGAAAACATTATTGAGGACATTCATTTTCAAGATTGAAAAATAGTCCAACTTGGAAAGATTCTTTCATGTTCGGAAAGTGGATTGTGATTTCTAATGGACAACAATTTCCCATTCTAGTTAACATGGGAAATGGTCCAGATTTCTGACGTATCATAGACAATGAATTCCCATTGTGGTTAACATGGGGAGTGGTCTAGGGAAGTCTCTCTTCTTGAGGGTTACTCAAGAATACTGGCCCACCTCGCCGAACAACGATTTCTCATTGTGGTTAACTTGAGGAATGGTCTATTTTGGAGGTTGATGCAAGACAGTATTTTCCTCTTGTGGTTAATAGAGGAATTGGTCCAAATAGTCATTCCTTAGGGTTTATACATTCTCTCTAGGGTGCACTTTTATTAGTGTAGGAGGAATGGCCTAGGGTGGGAAATGGTCTAGGCTCAACAATCAAGGATAGGCATTCCTTAGGGTTTATACATTCTCTCCAAGGTGCACTTTGATTAGTGTAGGAAGAATGGCCCCGGGTGGGGAATGGTCCAGGTTCAGAGGACAGGACAATTATTCTTCCTTTCTTGAGAAGAATAGTCTAAATATCTCATTGTTCTACACCGAAGGTAGATATTCTTTCATATCTCACAAACGTGAGTGAAAGATTAGCCCAGATGATTCAATTTATATCATAACATTGTTTCTATGTAGGTTGATATCAGATGATTTTTATGAAGATTGTATGATAGTAGATACATACTATTGTAGTGGATGTGTTCCACTATTCGTGACTATACATTACTAGTCAAGTACTTGTTTTCTACTTGGTGTGGTAGTGTACCACTGGATTGTATTTATGTACTACTATGGATAGACACATTTGTGTACTATTTTTTTCTGATTTCCTTGAAGACTATCAAGCAGTTTCTTGGAAATAATTATCAGCCAAATGAATGATGAACAAAGATTTTCCAGACAGAAAATGGTTCAGAACATTTACTCTTCTAGATTAGAAGAATGGCTCTTGTATCACTCTATGGTGTGAGCATCATGTCTAATTACTTAGATAGAGTATGGTTTCGATAGGTGATGCAACTGATGATGATGGTGGTCCTCATGATCTAGTCTATAGAAATATGTTGATGCTACCTAGTGAATGGTATGTTTTGTGCTCAAAGAAGATTACCTGTAATACCTCCCTAGCTAGGAGGGAGTGTTGATAGTATAGTAGTTGCAGGTGGTATTTACCTCCACGTGTAAACTTGACAAGGATAGAATACTCTGGGAAGCAAGAAGAAACCCTAATTAGTTGGATAATAACCCTAGAAGACTTGTCAGCTCAAGAAGAAAATTTATATTAGGTTATTAGCCTCCAAGAGAAGAAGTCGACCAGAAATAATATTATATATTGAACAGATAGATACCCAAAATGAGAAGTCGGCCCTGATGGTTAGCCAAAATTAGTATAAATATAGGAGGCCAATTCTCATTCTCGCAGGGAGTCTCAGAATTGGAGTGACCAGTCTTGTGCATTGCAGTTGCCCGGTTTCTGCGTAGGTTTGGAGGAGAGTTGTCGTTGCAGATGCTACAGCTAGTAGTTACACTTTGACTATCTCTTGGCTAGGGTTTGGACTATCTGATCAACTCTTTGTGATGCGCTATCCTTGGGGAAAGGTGTGCTACCCTCCGTTCGGCTATCTAGCCTAGGGTTTTCTTCCAGAGTGATTCCCTATCAAGGTTAAGGTTCTCGGAGGGTGGCTTCGGCCTATGGCTGGATGATAAGGGTATTGTCAATGGTAAAATAAGCACAATCCTTTATATTCTAATAGGAATAACAATTCAAATATTAACAAGATAATAATTGGATGAGAAAAGAGTATTTCTATTAAGATGTAATCAACAGAAGTGAATGAGTTACAAACTTATGTGTCGGCATGGTTCGAAACTGAGAAACTAAGCTCCTTTCAGCTGGGCCTCTACCACTTCAACCCTCCACCAAAGGAAATCTCATATAAGAGAGACAATGATTTTCTCAATTAGTAAGGGAAGAGCTTGGAGGCTGAACAATGTGCTCAGAATTAAAGGACAAAGGGATGAAAAGTCAATGTGAAGTGGATAATTTCTCCAGAGTAACTTTGCTCTCAAAGTTGAATTATTTCTCCTCTTTTCCATATCTCAGTTTAGGCCCATTTATAGCCTTCAAATGGAAATGAAGGGTCGATTTACAACATTTTTAGTATATGGAAGGCCAAGGATCATTGATCTCATAATGTGACATGGAAACTCGACACGATTTTTTAATTTTGGGCTCAAATCTTGATGTACACGGACTGTAGTGGTGAAAACTACATATATGCATGTTGTAATATAGGCAGGACACATATATGTGGAAAAATCATTTTTTTATCTCTGGGATTTGCAAAAAGGGACTTCAAGTCTACATGGGGGAATGGAAAAATGCCCTATGTGTAGTATTGCATGAGGTGAGGAAAATCTTGCTATAACACTAATGTCACCTTACAATTCATATTAGTGCCTTCAATGGTTCCTTTCCAAAATATTGATAATATCACCTAACCATCATTAATGCCTTTGATGGTTCCTTTTAAAATCATCACTTCATGTCTTCATTCATGTCGCCTCATGATAATTCCAACTCGAATGCTCTCACTAGTTGTAGGCTAGCATTTCCAAATTTCACCCTCCCTTGTAATAGTTGTTTCCTCTCACCTATATTTCCTTCACTAGTTCAACCTTAGTGTGGTATCCTCTCACTTCTTCTCTCCTCTCATTTTCACCTTTGCTCAAATGTTGTGCTCTCATGGTAATTGTTGTCACTATCCGTTCCCTACTTAAGGAAATTTGTTAGCCTTTGTTCTATAGTAACATATATTTCTTGGGTACTAAGATCACCATGTTTACACCTATTATGTCTTGGAAAGGTTAATACTTTTAACATAACATAAAAATTTTAAATCCTTATGTGACATTCCTCTTTTGAAAATAGGATTTGTATCATTTTTTCTTTATCACATTGCTATTTTCAATATTGTATAGGTGTACTAAGTGCACTATGACATTTTCATGGTATTTTTAAAATTTGGGTCATTTTGCTTCCATTTATATGGATAATTAGCTCATACTTTTTGACATTACCAGTGCACACATAGTAATCTATAAATAAATTATTTCTTTCCTTAAAACCTCTTGCTCCTTCCCATAGCTAGTTTTCATCGAAGTTGAAATTCTTTCATTTCATTTTCCTCTTGCATGGTTTAAAGAGTCGAGTTTAAACACCATTAGTTTCATGACCACTCCTTTGAGTAACATCAACCTAAAATCAAGCGTTAATTAAAATTTATCTAACAACTTTTCTAGGGATCTTGAAACCCATGCTAGATTAGGTGTAGAGATTTGGAATAGGATTGTGAGAATAAATTTCCAAAGATGCTAAAATAACATAGATATTTCAGTTAAGGAGTGAAATCCAATTGTTATATCACTGACTTTGGGAAGCCCTTCTAACAAAAGGATCAAGAATGAGGTCGCATTGGGGAAAACATAATAATCATCCCTACTTTTTTGGTCTTGGTGTCCACTGTCGACTGTCCCCCCTTTTCTTTGGTAAAGTAGGTGGTACCATAGAGTCCATAATATTTTATACTTCCTACCCAAGGTGACTACACAAGGAAGGTTGTGTTGTACCTAGGATCAACATTGGCTAGACTCACTCAGACTCCTTGGAGGGTTGCCCACTGCTCGATGATGTAACTTGCACCACACATTTACTTCGTTAATCAGATTATCAATGTAACTTTCCCACCCGGTGAATATTATCCCATTCGTGCATCGATCCCGTGATGTTGGATTCCATCACCAACTAGATCATCAGCTGGTTTCATATATGGTTTAGTTCATTGGCTCATTTGTATTATGAAAATTATCGTTATGGAACAACAACAATTAGTGGTAATTGGAAATGGTGGACTTCCAAATTGGCTATGGGATCTAGGGATTCATTTGGTCAGTAGTTTTCTTAAATTCTTGTGGGATTGGCTTGCGCTAGAAAGAGGTATACTTCATTCTTGGATTATCACGAGACGGATTGTTGGGATTCATTATATATGGTGAGATATATTCTCTCTTTTGATACCTAGGATCGAGTATGGTGATGGATTTGTAGAATTTGGTTCCATAGAGATACCTTTACAAGTTTTGCTTCTTGATAGCATGCCCATTCTTTATTGGTATTTTAGCATGGGATTCTAGGAGTGGGGGATTCAGTATGTGTACATTGGGAAGAAAATAGTCATGACTAGAGTGGTACAGCGTCATCATGATGGTCCCTTTCGAATATTAGTGTGGGACCCTGGGATTATAGGCTGGGAATTTCATTAAATGATAGAGGTGAGTGGATCCTTGTGGGGGGAAATCATTCATATTTTGCATTGATCTTCATTTTTTAGGAGAGAGTTTCACTTTTAGTTATTTGTTGAGGTCTTGTAGTGCCTCACTTTGGCATAAATCTATTCAGATGTAGGAGGCCATGTTTGGCTCGGAGTGGTCATGGAGGTCAGGATCATTTTTTGTGGAGGTCAAATGTTACTTTCAGGAGTTCTCTCATGAGATACATGAGGTTGGATCCCTAGTAGAGAGACTCGTTGAGGGGTTGAATAAGTTTTTTTAGTACCATGTTTCTCTACCCATCAGTAGCATCCATGCAGATACTTTTTATGTCAGTACCTTTTCGTACAATGAGTTTAGAGGAGGATGCTTCACATCTTCCAGGTTTGTTTGGGACCCATGTATCATGTTCAGTTTCAGTTGGCAAAGTGTCATGGTTTGAAGGTATTTCTTGAGGACAAGCAATCTTTGGGAAGGGAGTATTGTTGTGTCCCTATTTTTTTATTCTTTATTATGTGATTAGAGTCACTTCGAGAGGCTTGAGTCAACTAGTTCAGAGGGTTGATACTATGTCATGAGTGAGCTTGGAGGGTTTGAATGAGTTTTATGGGGCCCAACTTATTTTATTTACTTGTATTCATCATCGAGATCATTTATGCACAACTTATTCATGTTTTTGTTCCATTCAGACGATTATCATAAAACAAGGTTATTATTGGGCATATTTTAATTAATTACACTAAAGGTACTATTTGGAGGTTTTCTCTTGGAGAAATACT
>JZKD02S1930177.1:362505-374965 GCA_000966675.3 Picea glauca
CTAGTCTTGGATCACCAGTTCATCAGCTGTGTAATACCGAGTTCTCTCACCATCCATTTCTGCCCTGTTCATTTTGTAAGGAAGGAATTCAGTTGAGGATTCCCGAAGGACCTTCTGCTGGAGGGAAGAGGAACCATTATCCCTCTCTACAGCGTGTGCTTTGGTTTTTTTGTTAATAGATCAAGCCTTGAAACCACTGGGAACTCCCTTGTCTCACGTTTGAAGTTTTGTTTATAGTTGTAATGTTATTTTCTTTTCAGCTCTTAGGTAGATTTTATTTCGTTTGGTTTTCTATTCTCTGTTAACCCATTTTGATCCACAACAAACCTATTCTGCCTTGCTGAGCCCAACATGGCATGCTAGTGCTCCCATTCTTGCTCACCCGGCGACGATTCGAGCACGAACACTAGTTGAGGAATGAAACCATAGAAAAGGAAGATGTTGGATCCAATGATGACTTTAATTGTCAATAATGAATTCTCTATAATTGGATGAATTTAGAGTAGTAGTGCTAATTTTCTATAGGAACTCTAAGAGTTGATATCACTGAAAATAAGAGAGCTAAAGGGAATTCCAACATTATGTGTATCATACCCTCTACCATCCAAAAAACCAGAAATATTTGATACCCATTAAAGATAAATGCATATAGCATGACTAAAAATGCTCACTCATCTATCAATAATTTCAAAATTGTGAATACAAGCTATTTATCCATACCCATCATGAAAAAACATAAAATAAAATGTGGAAACTAAGTGTAACATTAAATCCATAAAAAATAACAAAGATAAGAACACTTACCTCTAAGGAAAACACCAACTAGTTGTGTACAAGGGATGTTCCTCCCAACCATTGAATTTTCTATTCCATTTACATCAACAAAGAATCACCCCCAAGTTGGGGCTATGAGTCCACAAGGAAGGAATTCCTCCTAAAGTTGGCCATTGTCCACTCAACAACACAATACCGAGAATACTAACTCCTACAATAATTCCAATCCACCAACACTCTTTCCACTCAACCTACACAACCCAAGGAATGAGATATTCTTCTCTACGATGCAATACCTTAGGTTATCTTAATTCCTTCTAGGGATCGAGTGAAATTTGAGTAGGAAATATATGAGTTGGGGACTCCAAGAATATCAGTGGTAACATGAGATGCCAAGCTCTTGAGAAATTTATCAGCAAATATATCACTCAAAGGCATGGAAACTTGGTTCTTAGCATGAAATCCAAATCAACCAAGTTGTTTTTCCATACCCAGTATGGTTTCCTCCCATTTCCAACACTCATCTCTCTTTTTCCTTTCTTTCCCAAGCTATAAAAACAACTCTCAATACCCACTCGAATTTCCTTTTATTCTTCCCCATGCATGTTTACTCTCACATTTCCCCAAAAATATTGTACCCAACCATGTTGTCATAAAAAGGTGAGTTGAATTTCCCACCAACCTCTTACATGAGTTACTTAGCCCATACTCCAATATCTAGGTGAGATGACTTTTCCCACCAGCCTCTTACATGCATTTAATGTCTAGTTTGATAATTCAAAGGGGTCAATATTTAATAACCAAATGATTTAGAAAAGTGGATTAGGTTTATTAAGCATAAGAGATTTATCTCAAACCATATTTTTTATAGAAATATTTGCCTCACCCTATGCAAATTTTCTCAGAAGGCCTTTTTCCATTTCCCTATGCATACTTCAAGTCCCTTTTTGCAAATCCCAGAGATAAAAACAATATTTTCCACATATGTGTGCCATAACTATTGTACATCATGTGTATATGCAAGTTGCACCATTACAACCTGCGTACATCGGGTTTGGTGCCCAAAATTAAAAAATAGTGTTTGGTTTCCATGTCACGTCATGGGATCCATGATCCATAACCTTCTATATACTGGAAATGTTTTGACTCAACCCTTCAGTTCCACTTGAAGGATAGAAATGGGCCATATCCAAGCTATGGAAAAGAGGAAAATAATTCAACTTTGAGAGAAAAGTTACTCTGGAGAAATTATTCATTTCATATTGAGTCTGCATCCCTTTGTCCTTTTAAGTATGAACACATTGTTCAGTCCCCAAGATCTTCCCTACTTGATTGAGAACCTCATTGTCTCTCTTATATGATATTTCCTTTGGTGGAGGATTGAAGTGGTAGAGGACCAGCTGTAAGGGACTTATTTTCTCGCTTCTGAACCATGCCGACACAGAACTTTCTAATTAATTCACTTGTGTTGATTACATTTTAATAGAAATACTCCTTTCTCATCCAATTAATATATTGCAAATATTTGAATTGTTATTCCAAGGGCATATTTGTTATGAATGTTGATGGATTATGCTATTGAATTTGCTAACTTTATATATTATCACCATATGCTTGTGTTTCTTGGTTGTTGAGGACAATTTGCAGTTGTATTCCTTTGATTCAAGTGCTCAATGGTGGAAATCATCAAATTTTTGGACGAGGTAGGATATTTATCTTGTCTTGTTAGCATATTTGTTTATATAGAATACTTGGTATTAGAGTTGATTTCTGCATTCATTTTTGTATGTTGTGGTTTACCCCTTTCCATAGAGAGAGTTTCCTCATAACATAATTGGAAACCATACTGTTATCCACAATTTTGGTCATTGTGATGATGTCATGATGAAGTCATGATGATGGAAAATCAAGCTCTTCAATAAGAATATTTTCGTGAGAAAAGTTGCACTTGTCTATTTCCAGAAAACTATATTTTTCAAATAGTTCGCAGGCTGCATATATACTTGCCTGCGAGAATGCCTGATTCTCGTAGGCTGCATAAAGCCGGGGTGTGGATAATTTGCACTGTACTCATGGCCAGGGTGTGAACATGTTTTTAAAGGGGAAAAAGATGAAGTTCTCGAGCCTTCTAGAAGAGAATCTTCGAGAAGAATGAGTTGGCTAATGAATGGTTGTTCAATTACTGGCATTCCAGATTTATTGGGATCATTTCTTATCCAAGAAACTAAATTATCTTCTTCTATATATTGAGGAGATGGCTCATGGAAAAGGTTAGAAGCAAGCTAGCAAGAGATTGATTGGAGAATTGTTGAAAGCCTGTATGAAGGACTGATGCTACAGCAGTAAGAGACTACAGCAAGGTCATCACAAGTGGTTGATTTTCTTCATGCATGAGCAAGTGTGTGTGTTAGAGATAGAAGCAATCGAAAGGAGACCTACGACATCAAGGCTCAGGTTGTAAGTTTCACTTTCAATTAATTCAATACAGTAATATGTCCCTTTCCCATAAAGACGATATCACTTTATTACATGATTCCTTGATCACATGTATAGACTAGTTATTGAATATATTAGTCTGCCTTTACTTTGATTGGTTTGTTCTGTTATGATCTGAATGGAACAAAAGAATCAGAGAAAAGATTGGAACAACAGAGACCTAGGAAAGTATTCATAAGGTATGTCCACAATCCTTATCTCTTAGTTCACTCAATAGACTAGATCTAGGGAAAGAGTAGTATTCTGTCATGTTTTTTTCTAGATCCAGGTGGATCTAGGGAGATCAGTTCATGTCCACACTTACGGATTAATCCTGAAAAAAAATTGGCGACTCCACTGGGGAACTTATCCCTTTGTCTTTTTGGTTTTTTGAATTTTCTGTGGCCATTTGCTCTATTTCAATTATTCTCATGTTTTGTCAGTGTCTGAGTCCTCAGGATACCCTGAGAGACCTTCTGGGTCTATAAGCCTGATTGATTTTTGCTTGCATTTTCAAATTTTTTAGTATCTTCAGGGATTCTCGCACTATGTCCATTGACAGCCTGCAAGAAACACTGAAGTTTGCACTCTGCCTATATAGTCCAGTGCGAACAGTTCGCATTCTGCATTATAGTGGCCTGCGAGAATACTATATTCTCGCACTGTGTCCAAGGCTTGCCTACGGGTAGATTTTGAAAAAATTTTGAAATCAAGTTTTGACTTTGTCAATTGCTCAGAACAGTTGATTTGTATCTTTTTGGCTTATTGGATCATTGACTTATACACCTCTTTCTTTAGTTTGCTTGTTTGGAGAGATTTAGGGTTTCTAGGTCTTCTTTGCTTTTGGTAACTTGACTTTCTTTTCTTGGCTCTGTTTGGCATTTTCTTTCTCTCTGATTTCTGGAGTTGGATGTGTCTGTGTGGCTGAGAACCAGTGATTGGTAGAGGGTTAAGTGCTTGTGGTTTTCTTCTTGCTTGATGGTTCGAATGAACACTTTTTATTAGCTTTGAGAAGACTCATTGGTTTGGTTTTTGTTTTTACTATCATTGAAAGAAGTGGTTGGTTTGTTTTGTTTGATTTGGTATGATTTGATTTTCTTTTCTCATTAATCAGAGTTCTTCTTGGAAAGTGATCAATTAGTTTTCTTTCAATTTTTTTGTTTTTGTCATTTTGAAAACATTGTAAAATCAAACCTTAGAGCTTATTGAAGTATTGAAAAAGACATTTCGAGATTGTTCATTGATAAATGAATATTTGCATCTGAAAGGAAATTGTGCATTGCATTTGCATTATAGTATTGAGATTGATTCGGAAAATATTCTCTCTCTCCCGTAACTAGGATTCGTGGAATGAAAAAGATTATATTTCATCATTGTCCTTGCATTACTTGGGTCAGAGTCACACATCATGAGTTTCACTTCCATTTCCTTTGAGTAATTAACAGCCTTTAAGAATATTGCGTAATCTTAAAATCAATCTACTAACTTTTTCTAGGGCTCTTTACACCAACATATTAGCTAGGCTAGTGCTTTAGAGTAGGAAGAGAGACACACTCTCCATAAGCTCAAAACAAAAAATAGTATCTTAAGTTAGGGAGTGTAAAATCCATTGGCAGCATATTGTCCTGGGACGCCCTTCTAACACAAGGGTTAAGCACTAGGTCGCATTGGTGTTGGCAAAGTTACTAACCCTGCTTTGTTGACATCAGTGTAGAGATTGCACGTATTACGGGGATCACTCCGAGGTATACCCACAATTATGAGTGGAAGCCTTTGAGTTGGTTTTGGGCTTGATACCCTGCCCTTGCATGTGGATCGGACTGACGACTGTTCCCCTAGGCTGTACTGATATTTGTGGTGACCTTAGTGGCATATCTCTCTATGTTCTTACCCAAGGTGACTATGGAGGGGAAAGTCTCTACGGTACATGGAATCGATGTTGATCAAACTCACTCGGGCTCCTTGGAGGGTATACCCACGATTATGTGTGGGAGATTGCACCAAGGCGTAAGTCTGTTAAGCAGGTCGTCAACGTAACTTTTCCACCTTAGCCCCACCCCTTCTCGTCTCGTTGTTGCAACGTTGGATTTCATCACCAACTAGTGGCTCCGAAATTAGAAGGTATTGTTTGCTTGGTGATTTCCTCTTAGTTTTTGTTTACTAGTGTGTGCTGATTGTTTCTTGAAGTTGACCATAGGATTTTTGTTGGGGGAATTTATTACTTGTTTACAATTGCTCCCCCACGACATTCGCGTAGGATGCAAGGTTTGTCCCCGGAACATCCGGAAGCTTCCCAACCTTTGCACACAACCACACCTGAGGGTACCCCGGAGGACTCTCCTCGTCCAGGTGAAATTCCCCTTGTTACTCTACCACACGTGGACATAAGTGATGTCCCATAAGTTTTTACACCACCTCCACAAGTAGCATCCACTGATCCTCTTGCTGAATTTCGAATTACCAATACTATAGAGGACTACCGGATTCGTAGGGGTGAACGACCTATTGGATGTTTAAATCCTTCTGAAGAGACTATTGTTACATCCTCTGAATCAACCACTGGGCCTTCTCACGGTGTAGTAGGTCAAGACCCTTTTTGGTCGGGTGATTTCCGATGAGTTCTTTTTGGCACTGAGTCATCTCCTGTCTACGAAATCAACCCTCCTGTGTCTCCTGAACCAAAGACTGCACCAGAGACTACCACCTATCATTTTTTTCTTCCTCCCAAGATGGCCCATCTCGCAAATACTACGAGTGTCCAAACCGAGATTCCTGCAACTACTCTTGCCCCTATTAATACCCATCGACCTCCTGAGGTTAACCCGAATTTACCCCCTGGTTACCACGCTTTGAATCCTTTGTTGAATGTTCCTCATCCAACACCTCCACAAACCCCAGCTGGTTCTCCAGGTGGTCCTCAGTTTCCTGGGCATCCTATTCCCGGTTTCATCCCGACACTCCCTCAGTTTCCTACTGGAAATCCTAGTGCTAGTAACACTATCGCAACTGTTGCACCAAAATTGCACGTTCCTATTGGAGGACAGGGTGGTATGGTTACTTTTCCTCTTCCCAGAAACCATGCGGTCACTGCAAAACCTACAGTTGGCACCCAAGTTCTGGGTGGAACTATCCCTACAGCAGGGGGTCCAACCTCACCCTTTGGACAAAATATACCTCCTGAATTGGCCCAGTTTTGGACTCAACTTTCACAAAATCTTCCTCAGAGTATTGGGGGGCAGCAGCCTGTCCCTACAGTTGGCCAACCTTATCCAAGGGTAACTAATCCTATCTGGGGTTCTAGTCAGACTACTCAACCCCAGATCCCTGCTCAGACCCAAGGTTATAATCCTTGGGGTTACTACCCTATTCGCCCACCACCGAATCAACCAGGGGCTTCCCTCTATGGGCAGTTTGCTTATGCCCCTACTGGTTTTCCTATAGGGTTTCCACCCCAAAGCCACCAGTACCCGCAAGTAAACCGACAGTTGTCATTTCTTGCTACCTTGGACCTGCCAGATTTGTCTAGGATCCTGAATGATCCTATTCGTCACTCTCCTCAATGACCTTCTATCCCTGCCAAACTTCCCTTGGATATTCTGAAGTTCGATGGAAAGCCGGGAGAGGAACCTAATAATCATGTCATGACTTTCCACTTATGGTGTTCGTCCAACTCTCTGATGGATGACTCCATTCGTCTTCGTCTTTTTCAACGAACCTTGATCGGTTCGGCTGCGAAGTGGTATATTGAACTGCCACGAGGTTTCTTTTCTGACTTCAACACCTTGGCCATGGCCTTTCTCACGCATTACCAGTTACCGATCCGTTACGATACTAGGACTGAGATCCTAACATCTTTCAAACAAGCGAAAGGTACTCACATCTCAGATCATATACATGAGTGGAGACATCGACGACGTCTCATCAAACTTGAACTCCCTTATCAGTTACTGGATGAATGGTTCACGAAATCCTTCGTGAATGAGATTGGAAAAGACATTGCTATGGGCGGTGTTGTTACAGAAGAGCAGGCTATAAGTCGAGCTCGGTATCTTGACCTCGTTTATTCGCAAACAAGAACACTCTACGATTTACTGCCCGAGCTACCTCGTCCTGGTACTTCCAGTGCTTCTACTGCTCCAGTTGCCTCACATGCAGCTGATGGTGTGATTGGGACTGCTCATACCCACTCACATTCCGTTTTGACCACAACCCCTAAACCCACCTCTTCTAATGTTCAGAATGCCCCATCTCCTGCTCCTCCCACCGGTAAAACCTCAGAAGTGAACGATGTTCAATCTACACCAACCGGTAAGAATAAGTCAAAGAAAGGGAGAGGCAAGAATAAGGGGGGTAAAAATAATAATCCTACCGAACCAACTACGAATTCTCCTGTTGAAGAGTAGGATAAACGTAAACCGTGGTACCCTTGCCTTATCTCTGGTGACGATCACTACACCAAAGATTGTCCTCGACGTGCCGAAGTTTCCAAGTTCCTTCAGGGAACATCAAAACCACCTACCCCGGCAGTCTTGTCTCAACCTTTCCCATCTCAGCAATAGGCCTCGTTGGTCATCCATGACCAACCTTCTACTTCCACCACATCATATGTTTTGATGTGCACCGGTCATTCCAAGAAGAATGATGTTGCCATTGCAACTAGAGATAAAGACTATACTCCTTCTAAGGAGAAGGTTGATGACTTACCTCCTGATCTGGTACAAGCTTCTCCATCGAATCCACCTCCAAACGGTCCTCTTCATCTCGAAAGAGCGAGTCTTGATACAGTCCTATGACCCCCTAAAGGTGTTGTTCACAAGTCGACGTTCAATCCTCATGCTCGTGCGGCTCAGAACTACAGTATTGTAGAAGATCTGGCCCAAGAACTTTGAGGTCCTTCAGTCTTGTCCTGCGCAACGAAGGGCCCTATTGAAAGCTATAGGTGGTATTGACCCTACGGATTCAAATTTGATAGTCTTTGACTTGGATGAGCATGTTCCAAGGTTTCCCCCCCAGCTTGCCATTCAGATACAAGTTATTGTCGCTGACAAGAGCATTTGTCGAACAGTAGTTGATGAGGGGGCCTCTACGTGTGTAATGTCTCTTGCTTGTTGGAAAGCTATTGGCTCTCCTCCGTTAATAGAATCACAGAATACTCTGAAAGCCTTTAATGGCTCTGGTTTTAAGCCTTACGGTGTTATTTCCTCGTTGCCTATCACTCTCGAAGGTAAGACCGTCCAAATTGAAGTCGAGGTTTTTGATTCTCACTTGGATTATAATCTTCTTCTTGGACGTAGCTGGGTAGATTCCATGCGTGTTGTTGTATCAACCCTTTTTCGAGTCTTACGATTTCCTCACCAGGGAAAAGTGGTTACAGTTGATCAGCTTGCCTTTTTCAATTCCGATACTCACACGGGGAATGTACCGTTCATAGTTAAAACCCCGTCGGGCTACGAGAATGTTGGAGTTGGTCTCTTGAAAGACTCTTTGTTAATGGGTACTTTTCCCATACCACCACCACCCGATATTATACGCCCGTCTGTTGCTTCGATTAATATGATCTCCGCTGTTCCTTATGAACTTCCTGCATCTTTTGACCCTTGGATATTTCCCGAACCAGAAGATCATGCTCATTACGACGACGTTATGTCGTTAAGTCCGATTGAGTCTGCTTACCAAGCGATTCAATCGGCAACCTCTTCTACATCCTCTCCGGAGGAGTTGTCTCCTGATCCTTTTCGTGTCGTCTTTCCCACTGACGAGATGATCATGTCCGTCATGGCCGATACGCCTTGGGACGATGGGCATCATCGTTCCATTCTATTTCTGGAACAACACACTCTAGAGAATTATCAACGGATTTCGACTCCGTCGACCGTTGTTGTCACAATGATCGTTCCTGGATCTACACGCGATGTGTTTGCAGAAGGGAACCTAAGTAATATTTCTCCTATGATTCCCATTGATATTTCAGTGAAACCTGGAATAGTTGAAAATGTTCACATTGGAGCTTCGTGTTCTCCAAAGGAAATTGTTACTTATACTACGTTATTCAAGGAATTTCGTGATGTTTTTGCCTAGAGTTACGAAGAGATGCCAGGTATCGACCCGTCTATCGTTGTGCATGAGATAAAAACGTACCCTGGAGCCAAACCAGTACGGCAGCGCCTCCGTCCTGTCCATCCACGTAAAGCGACAACCATTAAACTCGAAGTTGAAAAACTTCTTAAAGCCAGTTTTATTTACCCCGTAGCTTTGATAGAATGGGTTTCCAACCCTGTACCGATCGATAAGAAAGGTGGGAGTATTCGAGTTTGTGTCGATTATCGAGACATTAAAAAAGCTTGTCCGAAGGACAACTTTTCAACTCCTTTTGTCGACCAAATCATCGATGACTGTGACGGTAGTGAGATCTTTTCCCTCATGGATGGATTTTCTGGCTACAACCAGATTAATATCGCTCCTGAGGACCAACATAAAACTACTTTTATTTGTCCTTGGGGTACTTTCGCCTACAAAAAACTTCTGTTTGGTCTGAAGAACGCAGGTGCCACGTTTCAACGTGCGATGTCTTATGCCTTCCACGATATAAAGCATATCGTTCAACCTTATTTGGACGATTTTTCGGCTCATTCCTTGCACCGAGTCGACCACCCTAATCATCTTCGAGCTATTTTCGTTCGTTGTCGGTTCTATCGCATTCGCCTAAACCCTCATAAGTGTGTCTTTTGCGTAGAGTCCGGCTGACTTCTTGGTTTCATTGTGTCACGTCAGGGGATCCGGGTAGATCCAATTAAGGTTGAGGCAATTCTCAATCTTCCTCCTCCTTCTTCGCTGCACCAGTTACAAAGTTTGCAGGGGAAAGAAAACTTTCTTCGCCGTTTCATTTCGAACTATGGCGAGATTACTCGTGGTTTCACACGTCTTTTAAAGAAAGGTTCAGAGTTTGTTTGGGATAAAGTTGCCAACAATGCTTTCAAAGCTCTAAAGTTATCCTTTACAAAAGCTCCTCTTCTTTTTCCTCCAGATTATAGTAGGGATTACTTTCTTTATTTAGCAGCGTCCGATTATACCATTGGCATGGTCCTTGTTCAAGAGGATGATAACCACAATGAAAATGTTATATATTACTTGAGTAGAAGTCTCTCATCAACCGAAATCAAGTACCAACATGTTGAGAAACTAGCATTGGCTGCTGTTCAAGCAGTCCAACGATTTCGTCATTACATTCTTTCTAGAAAAACTACTGTGATTTCGCATTGCAACCCCATGCAACATATATTGACACGTCAATTGCTGGGGGGAAAGTACTCCAAATGGATAGTTATTCTCCAGGAGTTCGATTTGGAATTCGATCGCGCCACCTCGAAGAAATCCTTGGTTTTTGCTGAGTTGATTTGTGATTTCCCCCACTCTGCCACGGTAAGTGTAGCAGTTGGTTAGTTACCTGAAGAATCACTTTTCCTTATCAGTACCGATGATATTTGGTACGGAGATATCATTATATATCTCCAAACTCAAACTTTTCGGCCTGCTTTGTCCAGTAATGAACGACGTCGGGTACGTTATCAGGCTTCCCATTACATTATTCCTGGCGACACTCTTTACCATCGATGCATTGACTCTGTTCTTCGACGTTGTTTGACCTTTGACGAAGCTGAGAAAGCTTTGAATGACTTCCATTCAGGAGCATGTGGTGGTCATATGTCTGGGTATGCTACTACCTAGAAAATCTTACGTGCAGGATACTTCTGGCCTTCTTTGTTCCATGATTTCATTACTGCTATCCAGAAGTGTCATGCCTGTCAGACCTATCAACAGAAGATTCAGTCGCATCCTGCTCCCCTTAATCCTGTAGTCTTAGTAGGTCCTTTTGCTAAATGGGGCATCGAATTCATGACATGTCACCCTCACTCGGCCGGGGGGCATGGCTATATTATTGTAGCTGTTGATTATTTCACAAAGTGGGCCGAGACAATGCCGACATTCGATAATACTAGGAAGACTGCAACACTATTTATATTTAACCATGTCATCACTCGTTTTGGTGTCCCTCAGGCTATCGTTACTGATCACGGTAGTAACTTTCAGAATTATATGATGTCAGAACTTACAGAGAAGTTGGGCCTTCGTCATGACAGCTCAACACCTTATTATCCACAGGCTAATGGCCAGGTTGAAGCTATCAACAAAGTTCTTATAACGATGATTCGACGGATGATAGGAATACATAAGACTAGCTGGCACACGATGTTGTTTTCAGCATTGTGGGCATATCGGACATCTGTTAAATCCGCCACGGGATTTACACCTTTTCGTTTAGTTTATGGAATGGAAGCCATTCTACCCATAAAATGCAAAATACCTTCTTTGAAGCTAGTCGTAGAGATCTTACCCAACACTTTTGCAGAAGAGGAACGTCTGTTGTTTTCAATGCAATTAGACGAGACCCAACGTGATGCCACTTTGGTGATCGAAGCCCAGAAGAAACGCGTTAAGGCACAATACGACAAGCATGTCAAGCCTCGTGTTTTCTCTAAAGGTGATCTTGTTCTTCTGTATGAACAAGATAAATATGTCCTTGGAGCCGAGAAATTTGAACCTATGTGGCATGGTCCCTACATTGTCAGTAAAGTTTTGGAAAAAGGAGCATATGAACTAGTCAACTATGATGGTGTACCTTTGAGTGAACCCAGGAATGGGTTGTACTTAAAGAAATACTATGCATAAGTTATTTGTGCATGAGTGCTTGTATTTTATGTATCATACTGCGTGTGTGTGTTACATTTAGTTTTGCTTTTGACATTATCTGGTCTCTGCCCTTACATGACATTGTGTTTGATTGTCAGATGTTGGAGTATTCGCTACCTTATATTGGCTTCGCTGATGGAGCTAGCCGTAGTATTCGGAACTTAGCTTCCGCTGCATGGGCAATCTACGCCCCGAAAAATGAACTCATATCTCTACGAGGTATATGTCTTGGCCGAGCAACCAACAACATCGCAGAGTATAGCGCCGTTGTTGAGCTATTGGTTGATGCTATTTCTTTTGGGATTCGTCATTTGGTTGTCCGACTGGACTCGCAGTTGGTAGTGTTATAGCTCAGTAATGTATATTCTATTCGAAGCCCTACTTTATTAAGGATATATTTGTGAATTCGTCTCTTGGAACGATATTTTGACCACATTGAATATCAACACATTCCAAGAAGTCT
>JZKD02S1930177.1:380355-392549 GCA_000966675.3 Picea glauca
TCCATATGTCGTCTTTGAGTCAATGCTGCCAAATCATTGGTCGTGTCGTTCATATGTTCAAGAGAAGTCTGTCTGAAACCTCTACTTGAGTCGGCCATCTGCAGTTATCTATTCCATTTGTGTCAGCCTTCCCTATGTCCAAAGTCTAATTGTTACACGCTCTGTTTCATTTTCAAACTCTATTACTCATTTCGTGTCATTGATAGGGGATACATCAAGGCCCTCCTATGACGAGTCTTGTTCCATCGACATCAGCACATTATCTGGGATTAAGACCTAGAAATCATTCAGTACCTTGGAGCTTGCATGCCTCAATGGCAAGTTTCCTCGCTTTCGACAGTGGGTTTACATTATTGACCCCTGATTGAAAGATTCTGTCAATTGTTCGACGTCAGCTCATTTATTCACAGTCGATGGATTGTAATTTAGTACCTTGGGAGTCATTGACATTAATGGTGATTTCCCTCACACTTGTTAATGGTTGCATCAATGACCGGTAATCAAGTGGTTTCTGCCATGTTTGACTTCGACACATGTAATCACATGGCCAAATTCGTACTTTGGGTGATGAGGTTGAAATACCTGGATATTATCTTTGTGATCCAGGTTGCGATGGAGTATATATGATTTGCGACACATAGATCCACTGTGTATGTTTCGTGGCTATGTCGTTTTGATTGAAAATTTGTCGCATAGATCCACAGTGTATTCAGGTGGCTATGCTATGTTATAACTGCATGGATCCACAATGTATGATTGGTGGCCATGACCTTTTCTTATGATGTCATCAGTCTATGATATGAGTATGGGAATGCCTACCTCAGAAGAGATACATATTATATTCTGCCGATGCTTGGGTGTTTGCAGGTTTCCGATTAGATACGCTCTTGGTTCTTGACACACACATGCATCTTACAAAGTCTATCGACTGTTACTGATTCCACTCTCAGACTTCGGGAGGCATTCTGTTATCCGCAATTTTGGTCATTGTGATGATGTCATGATGAAGTCATGATGATGGAAAATCAAGCTCTTCAATAAGAATATTTTCCTGAGAAAAGTTGCACTTGTCTGTTTCCAGAAAACTATATTTTTCAAATAGTTCGCAGGCTTCATATATACTTGCCTGCGAGAATGCCTGATTCTCGCAGGCTGCATAAAGCCAGGGTCCAGATAATTCGCACTGTACTCATGGCCAAGGTGCGAACATGTTTTTAAAGGGGAAAATGATGAAGTTCTCGATCCTTCTAGAAGAGAATTTTCGAGAAGAATGAGTTGGCTAACGAATGGTTGTTCAATTACTGGCATTCCAGATTTATTGGGATCATTTCTTATCCAAGAAACTAAATTATCTTCTTCTATATATTGAGGAGATGGTTCATGGAAAAGGTTAGAAGCAAGCTAGAAAGAGATTGATTGGAGAATTTTTGAAAGCTTGTATGAAGGACTGATGCTACAGCAACAAGAGACTACAGCAAGGTCATCACAAGTGGTTGATTTTCTTCATGCATGAGCAAGTGTGTGTGTCAGAGCTAGGAGCCATCGAAAGGAGACCTACGACATCAAGGCTCAGGTTGTAAGTTTCACTTTCAATTAATTCAATACATTAATATGTCCCTTTGCCATAAAGACGATATCACTTTATTACATGATTCCGTGATCACATGTATAAAATAGTTATTGAATATATTAATCTGCCTTTACTTTGATTGGTTTGTTCTGTTGTGATCTGAATGGAACAAGAGCATCAAAGAAAAGCTTGGAACAACAGAGGCCTAGGAAAGCATTCATAAGGTATCTCCACAATCCTTATCTCTTAGTTCACTCAATAGACTAGATCTAGGGAAAGAGTAGTATTCTGTCATGTATTGTTCTAGATCCAGGTGGATCTAGGGAGATCGGTTCATGTCCGCACTTACGGATTAATCCTGAAACACATACTGGGGATATAATCTTATTTTCTAGGTTTGGAGTGTTTTTCTCCTTTGACTGATCTCATTTATATTGAGTTTCTTGTCATCTAATTGTTTGACAAACTCTGTTGATTTTGAGTCTGATTTTCTTAGCCTTATCCTTAGCCTGGCAGTGTTTTAACACATATACATGGGTTTTTACCTGACACTCGCATACATACACGTGTTGTCCTTCTGCAAGAGGCGTATATATGCGATTTTCTCCTGAGCAGTCACGTACATCATCATTTTTTTCTTGGTTATTGAGTTTGATGTTTGTTGGGTAATTTGTGATGTTTGTTGAGTCTTGTTGGGTCTTTGTTGTGACTGTTACGTGCCTATGGAATAATAGGAAACCTTTCTTTGGTTGAATTTTTAGGTGGTTCCTTTCTCATCATCCTTTTCATTGATTGTCCTTGCATCTTGGGTTGGGTGTTTGCTTATTGATATCCTACCTGGTTTGTCTTTGTTTACATACAGTAGAATCTTTATATCAAGTTGTTGTTCAGTCCTTGCATTTTCATTCTTTTATATTGAAAAATAAAAAAATATTAAGCATTTTGCATTATTGGCATTTGATATTTTGGGTCCTTATCATTGATCTTAGTACATGTATGTAAAGATTGCATCTTATTTGGAATTGCATAACTAAATTGAAAATTGCATTTTGAAAAGCTTACCATTTATTGGTAATTGAAGTTAGGACATTGCATTTTATTAATATTCATTTATTTTACTTGTTGAGTCATAACATAATTAGTTTCATGACCACACCTTTTTTGAGTAGGAAAATCCACTAAAATAAAATTCGATAATTTAAAATTCATTAGAAATGATTTTATTTTCTAGGGTGCACAAACTATCTTAGGATTTAGAGCCTTGGAATAGGATTTTGTGAGTAAACTTCTCCAAGGCTATTAAATCAACATATGTGTATGACTAAGGGAGTGGTGAAATCCATTGTATAATTGGTGACATCAGGAGGCTTCGCTTACACTGGAGTTAAGCATGAGGTCACATGAGGTTGGTTGAGGGGATATCCCCCCAATACCTTCTCAGTTTCATATATATTTTTGTGGATCTATTTGTATATGAAGATGTTTCTAGTACCTTTACCTCTGTGAGAGACGATGCTTACAAGGTTTCAAGGTTTGTTACCCTACCCATACAGTAGACCTGAATTACGATTGTTCACCTCTGCATTGGTTCTACCATGGTTTCTTAGTTTCTTGACATAGGTACCACATAGGTTACTTGCAAGGGTTATTCTTCAAGTAACCTGGGTCAGATAAGGGTTAGACATCACACAACCTTTATGGAGGATTACCTCTATGGGCGGATCTGACTGACTAGTTGTTAAGCCCACTAGGGCCCTTATAACTGATTCTGATACCTTCGATATTTTGCAGGGATTCTCAGGCCCCTCTTGGGTGAGGCATACCTACTTTAGGGAGGGAGGCCCGTTTCAAGAAATTTACCCTATTTGTGTGCATATTGGCATTTTGTTTATTTTATTTCAGTGTGTTATTTGATTACTAGTTGACCTTAGGATTTTTTTTTATATCTCGAGTCTTGAGTCATCATGGAGCCAGACCAACTTCCCTGTAGGTCTCATTTCTTCTTACAATTACCACTGCATCTTGAGTCTTTTCCTTCTAAAATGTGTAAAGTTATCAAATGTGGTACACACACCTCCACTTACTAGACTTGTGATCATATAAGGATGAGTACTAAATCGAGTTAAAAAGATACTAGGAGTCCTTCAACTCCCATACCCACTATAGTTAATGGTATTCCTTCAACATCTTCAACCACAATGGTTGTAATTTCGGAGGTTCCTATCATCACTCATGTCCATCCTATAGTAAATACTCAACCTATAGCCATGAACCCTTTTGGTTCCCTTTTTCACTCATCGGCCTACAATATTCAGTACATCCCTACGGCCTGTAGCTCTTTTTCTTATGGTATGCCAAATTTCACATTTCTATTTTCATTCTCCATCCCAAAATCTACTTTGAATACTAGTATTGGACTTGGCAGCATGGCTCCTACACATACTCCATTTTCGTTTGGTGGTGTTCATATCCCACAAAGGACTCCTACTATTGGAGGGCTTCCTCCTTTTCACTCGAGTCTAATCCTGGTCTTAATGCTTCTGGATGGAGTAGCCAACTTGGTGGACAAGCTACTTCTTACAGTCTGTCCTTTACACATAACTCCTCTGTACCGATTATGACCAACACATTTGGCATGACAAATCCACCTTTATCCTCCAGATTCACACCCAGAGGAGGTTAATTTCATACCTTGGGGGGAACTTCTTACAACCCTCATCATAAAATTCCTACTAGAATGGTGCCCAACCAACCCCTCATGAGTCATCTTGGAGGGTATTACAATATTGGAGAGGGCCATGGTGCATACCATAACTCTGGATGGGTTGTGATTCCCCAACAACAATATTTCCAGGGAGCTTTGGGCCAGATGTCACAACCTTGTCACCCTTTTTTGGCTACATTCAATATTCCAGACTTGTATAGATTAATGAATGACCCTGTATGTCATGATCCGACATGCCCCCCCGTCCCCACCAAGCTTCCTTCATATATTCCTAAATTTGAAGGCAATACTAGTGAGGATCCTAGTGATCACGTCACTACGTTTCACTTTTGGTGCTCTTCTAACTCCCTTAACGATGATTTTATTTGTTTAAGATTGTTTCAATGCACCCTCACAAGGGTCGTTATGAAATGGTATATAGAGCTACCAGGGGGGATGTACATAGCATTAAATCAAATGGTTTTAGTCTTCCTCAACCACTTCCAATTGTCAGTTTTTTATGATGGTGGCATAGAAATTATTTTATCCTTCCGTTAGGAAAAAGACACCCATACGTCAAATCACATCCAAGAGTGGCATAGATGGAAGAGGTTGATCAAGGCCTACATACCCCCAGAATTCCTATTAGAGTGGTTCCTTAAGTATCTACGGCCTTATATTTTGAAATGTGTTTCTAAATATGAGGTTACATCTAAGGAAAAAGTGATTTTTAAAGCCCAACAGGTAGATCTTATATATTATCAGTATGGGATGTTATATGAGATTCCTCCAGATGGACTGAGGTGAAATATGTAGACTCTGCTAATGTGAAATCTGTAGACTTGGTGACAAGCCAGTTGAAATAATTGTCTCTAAACCAATCTATAGGATGGCTAGCTTCATCTGTGTCCTCCACTGCCACTCAGTCAGCAGATGTACATTCTGTGCAGTTTTCGATTAACCTAAATGATCCCCAACAACCAGGAGAGAATAAAAAGAAAGGACATTGTAAAAATCATAAGGGTGGGAAGAATAATAATAAACCCAAGGACAATGGTAATAATGAGAGGTCAAATAATATTGTTGGTGAGGGCAAGAAAGAAAGGCGGAAGGTAAAGTTTCCCTACAATCTTTGTATGACGACCACCTTACCCACTTATGCCCCAAAATTGTAGAAGATGTGAGGCTTTTATCTCTACCGCCCACTGTGCTGACTAATCCTTTTCCACATAATTAGCACATGGCCAAGAGCTCCTAGAATGTCGGAAATGTGTCGAGTGGGATTCAAAACCCAATAATGCAAGACAGTCACTGTTTATGCATCAACATGGTTAAATATTGGGTTAATGTAGCCACTTGGTCTCACGATTACAGTTCTACATAGACTATACCTGGTCTAGAGTCACTACTACATATTGAAAAGAATGCGATGAAAGTACTCTTTCGTCGCAACATGCAATAGAAAAAGTTCAATTTTTCTAAATGCACCCTGTATTCGTCGCTATCTCGGTGCATGTAGTTTGACTAAATTATTATGGTCAATGGTCGTCACAAGAGGGATGAATGTAGTTTGTTCATCGAAAGAGAGACGACTTACCTAACCTTAAAATTGACTGTTAAAAATGACCTAAAATAAATAGGCAAAAAAAGAAATATTTTTAGGTCACGGTCATTGCAATTGCGACGATAGTCACCTAAATTTGGACTATAAATATTTGACGATTTAAATATTTTGCGACAATCTTGCTATAACAACAATGGTTCTGAAAGGGTGTTTTTGTGTGGAAGAATGTCGCAAAATGCTGTTAGAGGTGGGGGAAAAAGTAAAGCGGGTGAAAAGGGTGATGGTAGATGTTATTTCCCTTGTAAAAAATGTTGCCTCAGACGTCCCGTAAGAATTTTAATAGCAACAGCTACAAACAATTGTAGGAAATATGGGCACATTGATGGCAGATCGAATGAATATCGTTCCATGGTAATTAGATATATATTCATTATAGTCCCATGGTAATTAGAGATGGTGTTCTTTGAATTCCTATCGATGGTTCTGCATTTAGGGAAATTCAGGAAAAATAGGCAGATTTCAAAGATGAACCTCGTAATGTCAGGCTTTCATTGGCAGCTGACGGTGTTAATCCATTCAGAGAGCTTAGGTCTATTTACTCAGTGTGGCCTATTTTTGTTATCAACAATAACATTCCTCCTTGGATTTCAATAAAGAGGGAGCACATAATGTTGACAATGATTGTTCCAGGTATTTGTTTACATTAATTTCTTAATTTAACATTTTCATTTTTTTCAATTTTTGCATAATATATTTTGTTTATTTATTTAATTATATATATTACATGATATCACTCCTTTAGTCATTATGTGTAATTTCAAACAATTAGGTAAGTACCAAGTTAAAGATATGAATGTATATATCGAGCCTCTTATCGACGAGCTACTAAAGTTATGGGTTGGCATCACAATGTATGACATATGTAAACCAATCAGGGAGAAGAAATTTAAATTCTCTGGAATACTTTTATGGACAATTCATGATGCCCCTGGACTCACATATTTTTGTGGTATGTAGCATTCTAATATTTCTCTTTAATACTATATAATATTTTAATGTTATCATGGTGGATGTTTAATTTTTAAATAATCTCATCATATAATTGACATTAATTCATTTGTTGTAGGTCTTCAAACAAAGGGTAAATTTGCATGTCAAGTTTGTGGACCTAAGATGAAGTATCGTCATTCAAAAATTTTAGGAAAGATGGTGTTTGATGAGTCTAGGCACCTTGTTCCTAAGAACCATAGGTGTCATACTACTGAAAAACATCTTTTCAATGGGAAAGAAGAGACTGGTTTAAAACCACGAAGAATGACACCTCACCTATGGAGGTTGGAACATAATAGAAATTGTCAAGGTACTCAATTTCATAATGTATCGTAGATCATGTGATGTTTTGAATGTTTACTTTAATCATTGAATTTATTTTACCATATTTGATAATTATTTTTGTGATTTATTTTATGCTTCATGAAGGCCACAATCATCATGAAGGTATTAATAATGAGCTTCCACGAGGAATGAAATCTTATCCCTCTCAATTCATGAGGTTTCCCTACTATGAGGAGCTAAAAATATCTCATTTGTTTGATACAATGCATATCAGGAATAATGTAACTGAAACGTTATGGCGAATCATATATGGTAGGAGGGACAAAGAAAAAATTGTAAAACTTTGTACTAACATTCAGGAAGCCAATCATGCAATGCAAAGTGTGATCCAATATTCAAATAGATCAGATGGAGTACTAGACCAAAATAACCTTCCATGGTTATTAACATAGCAACAAAGAAATGATGTAAACGAGGTCATTCAAAGAATTAATTTTCCATGGGTTTTGCTTCAAACATAAAAAATATCTTAACAAAGAAAGGTGAATTTAGTGGGGTAAAAACACATGATTGGCATACCCTCATTAAGGTAATAATTTTGGTATACATATTTATATATATTGGCCTTATAGATCTTTTATTTTTATTTTTATTTTTGCTTGTCTACTTTGGTCGAAACAAATAACGATTCATTTTTTTGTTACAATATGTTCTACCGCTATCTCTCCCAAATGACTTTGACAACAATGTCAAACAAGTTATATATGATCTTGGAAAATACTAATTTATATGCAAAATTTTCTTTCAAATTATTGTTGTACTTAATGACACATGTTTTACTTGTAATGTAATGTAATATATTATATTATGTTATGTTGAAACATGTTATTTTATTGTGTCACGATCTCATGTAGATGGTCGTCATTGAAAGAAATCCATGAAGATGATATAAAGTATTGGAAGAGAGAAATACCTCGTCTAATGTGTGAAATGCAAAAGTATATACATCCTACATTTTTCAATGCACAAGAATACTACCTCATACAGCAAGTCGAGGAGATTGAAATTTTTGGACCTATTCACACAAGGTCAATGTGGATGGTGGAGAGGCACTTGAAATCATTGAAGGTGTTGGTTAGACAAAGAGCACGTCCTGAGGGTTCTATGGTGGAGAGATATGTTGTATATAAATCCATGGTGTATATTAGTCAGTATCTTCCTAAATTAGCAGCACCAAATATGCATGCAGTGGATCGCATTTGGGATGTGATCTCCATCAAAAAAATTGAAGATCAGGAGCATCTGTTGGAGAAAGGTAGAATGAAAAAAATGAGAGGTAATATATTAATAATTTTGAAAATTTATATTAATAATACATATAAAGTTTCATTTTTTGTGTATATGATCATACTCATTAATATATTAATATAATTTATTTCATAAATTATGAATATTTATAATTACCTGCATGTTGTACGTTATAAATAATATTTAATATTGGTGAATTATGTTTTTTTTATTCAGTTGCTCTAGAGTGGGATGCACTGCATTTATACATTGCAAACAATCTTGACTGGATTAATGTATGGATTGAAATATGTAGACAACATAATGGAGGTAGGTTATCATGGAAACAATTGTCTGAATTGGTTAGAGAAGCTCGTCGTAACATAGATGACAATGTTACGCAGAGGGAAATTGATCTAGAATATGGTTTGAAAGATGGACAGGTAAGCAATTTCACCCATTTTATTCATGTATTTTATATTATACTAATGTGAATACATGTGTACTATATTTTTCAGATACTTTCGAAGTTGTATAAATATATGTTAATTTATTAATTGACAATGCATATTTTACATATCTGAAATATTGCAGTTGAAACACCACAAGGCTATGCGGTGCAATGGTCGTAGATTTCGCATCAAACAATTGGATGAAACCAAGAAAAATTTTGATAGTGGAATAACTGTAGTATTCCAAGTTACTAATGTTTCCTCTAAGAGTCGCAGACTTTCCCGAGAATATGAAAATAGATACTATGGGTATTTAAACGATATACTTGAGTGTGACTTTAATTCCTTCAAATTAGTTATGTTCGATGTCAAATAGTATATGTTACGAATGCATGAACATGATGAGGAAATAATTTTTATTCAACATGCCAATGGATTTCCAATGATTAAAACAATGATGTTTGAAAGAGGACATGATCGCTATGTTTTTCCAAGCCAGTGTGAATAGGTCTTTTACTCAAATTTTCCAGGTAAAAGGGATTGGTCATTTGTTCTTATATATGATTCAAGAGGAAGGCCAATTAAGTATACTCATTTATAGGAAGAAGATGATATTGAAGATCAAGAAGATGATTTGACAAAATATTAGACAGAGTCTAATCAAAATCTAGACCAGGGGGCAAAAATTTTCTCAATTTTCAAAGTGCTCGGAATGGGATGAAAATGGTTCCATTGTGTCCGTCTCATCTTCCTGATTCCAGCGGTATATATACTTTCTCAAACAGAGTCTGTATGGAGAAGATATCGTGATCTGTTCGCCGAGCCAAACAGGCAAAAATTTGATGCTAACTGTACTTGTCCGTACAGTGACATGGCAGGGCCGTACCATCCGTACGGACATGGAAGGTGGGTGATGTGGTGCATTTTCATTGAATGGTTGTTGGCGAATACAGTGCTGACACGTGTCATTGGATAGTCAATGAAATAAGGACACGTGGCCCAATTCATTGGCGCCATGTGTCACTCGTTGATTTGTTATTGGGTTCATGTGTAAAATGTTTTGGAGGCCGCGGGGTTCGACCCTCGGACCTCTCCTCCACCTAATGACTTTGCATTTTTCCACTAACCAATAGACCGACCCGTGTTCCTTGTTTGATATTGCAACGAACATATATTTAAAGTCGCGTATTGTTTGTATGGAAAGGGGGGTTGGGCCAGGGCTTAGCCCCGACCCGTGGTTCCACCGTTTATTCCATATGGCCACCATATTATACAGCGTGGGAGTGTTTTAAACAAAGTTTTTTTTTAATATATATTATATATGGTGCGCGTTTTATATATAAGCCACGGTTTTTGTAGTGATATTATATGACCGTGTATTGTTATGTGCGTGTGTTTTGGGGTTTCAAAATTGTGGTTACAACGGTTGTGTGGGGGTTATTTCATATAGCCCATGGTTTTGCATATGACCTGGAGCGCGGGTAGTTTTTAAAACTAACTTAACCACCTTTTTGCCTTTGAGCACAGTTTTATGCCACCATATGCCCGAGAGCTTGGCAGTTGGGGGCTGGAGGCGCCCTAACCATCCTACAGTTTACACGATTATTGGGAACTAATCAGTGCTGGGTTTAAACGCATGATTTGGAGCATGTTCCAGGTTCATGCACACAGAGGTGCGTTTTGGCGAACCAGTTCCAGCAAAGTTGAAGGAGGAAGATGCAGGAGGCCTAACTTCTTCATCGTTTGGCCATTTGAGGTGTCGTAAAAGCACAGCCAGGGGTTTTTGGATGTGCTGGATCCATTGGTGCATTTTTCACAGCCATTTGAAGAATTCTTCAGCAAGTTTTTAACCATTGAAGTTTCAGGAAGCTCCAGGGACTTTCAAGCCCTCTTTGATGGAGGACATGGTTTGGTGAGCCTATATTTGTTTTTTGTGATTGAATAATCATTTTTGGCTAATCGATATGCTCTGAACACATTGGGACAGGTTTCAGAGGTTGTTGAGGACTTTTATAGGTGTTTTTGCCAAAGAGAAGCTCAGGGAAGCTTATGGCCACATGTAGAGGAGGTCATGCCCGGATGAGCCATGATCCGTTTTCAGAGTTGTATTAGTCATTTTTGGGGTTTTTATGTGTTCTGATATCAATGGTGCAGTCTATTTTTCCATTGGAGTTGAGCAGTAGCTTGTAAAATAACTTTTTACTAATTAATCCCAGAGAGCCAAGTCCAAAATGGAGGAGTCTCAAGGAGATGTAGCCCGTAGGGGGGTGAACTCCTTTATCACATTGTGATTGTTCTGAGTTTTATGGTTTATTTGATGCAAGTTATGTTGTTGTGATTTCATTTAAAGTACATGTTTAACCATTTAAAAGAACAATTACTTCACAGATAAACATTTAAAGGAAGAAGCATAAAACTTAACACATAATTTTATATTGCATATTTATACACATGAAGCAAGGTCCTGTAAAGTTTATTTTAATGTAGGGGTGCTTGCATAGCATAACAAGTCAGCCTTCTATTTTCAGATCAAGTGGTATCAGAGCATAAGTTTGTTTCGCTCATGTGTTTGCTATTGATAGATTGAATATTTAGCTATTGGTTTTTGTGCAAGTTTTGTGTTGAAGTTTGCAAGGATGGCAGAAGCTTCAAGTATTGATAGTTCTCATACAGTTTCATTATCTCTAGAAGAGTTGATAACTATGAGAGATTTGATGGAAAAGATGTATGATAATAACATTGCCCTTGAAGAGTAGTTGATGGCCATGAAGTAGGAGAAAGAGTAGCTTTTGCAAACGTTGCATGAGATGGATAATCAACTCCAAGAGGCAAAGGAAACCCTTACCAAGTACATGCATGAACATAAGGTATGCAGTGTTAGTTTATCTTCTAATTCCTCTAAAGATGAATGTTTGGGTGGTTTTGAGAATCGCACAAGGGGAATAGGGTCCAAGTTGTTGTTTAAAATGGGCTATGAAGGTAAAGGTTTGGGTAAACATTGTTAAATTTACATGCAGCAGCGAGAGCCATTCTCCTGGAGGATGGCTAAGACCCTAGACAAGATCTAGGTCCCCCAGTGCACTCCTGGGGTATATGGTCTGGAACCAAATTGATAAAGACCCTAGACAAATGTCTAGGGCCCCTGGACTAGGTCCAGGGTAACCATTCCTGGGGCATGGGAGTCTTGGTCTGGGACCAAGCATTTGAAGACCCTAGATATCTCTAGGGCCCCTAGACTGCAGCCAGGGTACCCATGCCTGGAGCATGGAAGTCTTGGTCTGG
>JZKD02S1930177.1:400256-410559 GCA_000966675.3 Picea glauca
AAACCAAGAGAATCTCTTTCATTTTTATACCATCATGATTGTATAAGATTTCATCAATATTGTTACCTATTTGAATCTTCTTAGAATTGAGATTTGTTACATAGTCGTTGAAAAAGGAAAAAAGACTTATGTAGAGGATATTAATTTGGTCTTTGTGTGGGACATTTTATGTTATTAGTATGTTTTGTACAAAAATAATGAGGAACAAAAACTGCAGGAGGACTAGACACCAGCAATGGGGACCTGCAAATGCGGCCAACGTTGAAAGTTTTTCAAACAGTTTCTGTATGCACTAAAATTTTTCATGGATAGACTATTGGCATGCCTTAACGATATGGGAGGGTTTCTGGACTCAAATTTGAGTGACACACCCACTTTCTTCCATCATCAATTCATCATGTAAACCATAAACCCTAATTTTATTTCAAAGTACCTAATTTGGTTGATGCAAGTTTTAGGCTTTCATCAGTCTTTCTTCATTTTGCTTTCAGGTTCTACATTAATGTATATACAATGTATCTGTGCCATAGTTGTGATGAAAAATCCCTCTATTTCATTGATTTATTAACTTTAAGGAGACAACCATTAATAATATATATACCCACTATAATCTCTCTCTCTCTCTCTCTCTATATATATATATATATATATATTTAAATTAACAAATAAAAAAAACAACAACACCAAAACTTGTTTAAACAAAAATGAATCCCACAGGCCATTTGTGTATGGCACATATCTGGCCACATCCATACCCTGTCCGTGACCTGTAATTTGTAGTCGGCTTCCATACCCCGTAGTCTACGAGGAGAGGAGAAAGGGGAGGTGGGGAGGAGAGGAGGCTATGAGAAGGAGCACGTGAGGGCACACAAGGGCTACGAGGAGAAGAGAAAGGGCAGGCTGTAAGTAGGAGTAGGGGAGGGCAGACGCGAGTGAGTTGTCTGCCAAGAAAGAGGGGAGCACACGAGGGCGATTCTACGAGGAGAAAGGGGAGAACACGACTAGGGACTGTGAGGAAACATGTGAGGGAAACAAGAATGGTGAGTACCCTAACTATTATCCACAGTCTTCACAATAGGTTCTTGATATCCATCAATGTTGGAGGTAGAAGCCAAGCACTAATCTATCTTTAAATTTAGAAAGCATGCTTCAATGATGCCTTCATCATCTTCAACATGAGAGTTGGGAGTTTGTTCAATAGGTTTTTGTGCACCATATACTTCCTTGAGACTTTCAACAATGGGAATACATTTCTCATGAGAATTAGGGCTCCATTTCCTACAAAATGCCTCAGAAAATCTTGAAAAAGATAACACTTCTCCTCTACCAAGATGTCCAAACCATCTCTTGAACTATTTGTTATACTAAATGAAAAAAAATATTATCATAAAAGCTTCATGAATGATGCCCATGTGATGCAGCACCCCCCCTCCTCAGTGGGTTTTGCACGACCTCTCAATCTTAGGATCATTCTAAACCTTCTCGAGAGTTTGATTGACTCTCTGATTTCCCCACAGGAAATAACTCACAGAAACTAGTGTATAACCATAGGTCCTTCTTTGGAGCTGTGCCTGCATGAAGAAACACTAAGCGCCAACTCCCTCCCATGTGATAATTGATATAACCACAGCCTTTACCCAAATGGGTATTTTAGCTTTCATGTCTTGAAAATCCCTGAAACTTGAAAGGGATAATGGATCTTTGACTCCTCCCTTGACTTTTCCCTGATCTGACCTCTGATTATGAGATGGGGCCTAGTCTTTTCGGCAACGAGGATTTTGTGTATTGGAATTTTGCGATGAAAAAACTCCTTTTGTCGACTTCCAAAACCACGACAACCCCTTTCCACAGATCAATGGCTTTCTTCTACCCATGATCTGATGATCCTAGTTCTTTTGGGAATTTGTGAATCGGGTGTCCACAACTCTCAATTTCGAGTCACGACCTTCTCCACTTCTCGAATTTTGAAATAGAAAAAATCAAGGATGAGATCAACGACTTTTGTTGATCCTAATCCAACAACTATATTCCTCCTGAGCTTATGAGTGATGAGAAACATTCAGCCTTAATCTCTCCACTAGCATGTGAGATCCAACGGTCCACGAAAAATCGACACTTCTCCTTGAAGCAACTCCACCGTCTGTTCCATCTTTCAATATTCCTCCACTATGCACTCCTGCATCAACTCTTCTGATCTTTCTCCATGTTGAGTAACTTCAACACTCACCTTCCCTTGAAATCTTCAAGGTTCTTTCCCTCCTTATCTTTCTGTCGTAATCTCAGGGGTTTTCTTAGGGCTCTTGCACGCACTCCTTGCAGCATTCACAAATAACCTCTGGTTAGTTGATCCTTCGACTCCATGCACTCCTTGCAACAACAGTCCTTCAGCCTTCCCACTCATTTGGAAAAGTCTATGACTCCCACTTGTATGTGCACACCTTGCATGACATTGTGCTATCTTGGACTTCTATTGGTATGAGAACAACGGTATCCCTCTCGAGCTTTCTGAGATAAAACTCAAAACCTTTTCAATGCACACCTTGCAGACATTCACTGCACTCTTTGTAGCAATTCTTAGGAAGAGAAACAATTGAAACTCATCCTTCTCTCCTCACAGATTTCATACATTCATCATGGAAATCACAAGCATTCATACACACATAGCATTGAAATAAATGCATAACAAGAAAACAAATATTGTAAACATACCATTTAATAGATGTAGACGGTAAGCATAACAACACCATGAAATTGAGTCAAAATCCTTCATATATTAACTCAGGTATTCCTGTACATGGGTTCTTCTATGTGTTCTTAATCTCTACAGCTCTAAATCTTATAGAAAAAGTATTCTTGATATTTCTTTTAATACAATGATACAAGAGAGGGTGTCTTTTACAATTTTTCCCTCCTACAACTCTAAGCTATCTAATAAGAATTAAAAACTACTACTTTTCATTCAATACAATTAAATGCCTTCATTTTCTAAAAATGAGAAAAACGCTCAAGATATGATTACAATATCCAAAACATAAATGTAGATACACTCTCCCAGCTATTACATTAATGCTTCTTCTTTCAAATTTAAAAAATGGTTTCAAAATTTGTGTTGTTGCATTCTAGTTGTCTTTGCCTTCGTTCTTGCTTCACTGGTTTCTTACGATGCTCCTGCATCATACTCCCTTGGTTGAAAAATTAATGGACTTGTGTTCATGATCTCTTGCACCATCTGTCCATGTCTTCAGATTCCCGCCTCACTTTCCCAGCTGGAATCCTCAATCGGGTGTCCTTTCCACTTGACTAAATATTCAAAATGTGTTTTCCTCCTGGTATTTTTACCAACTCTCTGATCAATAATCTTTTTCATCTGCGGCTTTTGAGCTATAGGCAATTGTTTAATCCATTGAAATTCCTTCTGATTTTTCTCTAATCCTGGTTCATCATCTCTGCAAGGATACAGACCTGCTATGTTGAATATGGGCGATAATTCTACCCCATATCGTAATTCAATCTCATAAGTGTTTGCTTCAAAAACATTTATGATTCTACACGGCCCAATTTTCTTCATCTTCAGCTTGTTGTATGTTCCCCTTGGGAACCTTTCTTTTTTGAGATGCGCCAAAACCAAATCACCTACTTCAAACTGAAGTTCTCTTCTGTGTTGATCTACTCTGTGCTTATATTCCTGGTTGGAATTTTGCAATCACTCCTTAATCTTGTTGTGGAGTTCTTGCATTTCAGCTGCAAAATCCTTTGTGCTTCCCTCAACTCATATACTCCTATCAGCTGCATTCCATACATTATCTGGAATGGGCTCTATCCTGTACTCCTATTTGGTGAATCATTATATGCAAATTCTGCTTGTGGAAAAATTTGATCCCACTGGCTATGATGCTCAACCACCAAAATCCTTAATAAATATCCCAATTTTTTGTTTACTACCTCAGTATAACCATCTGTATGAGGATGATATGTTGAGCTAAAAGATAAATTAGTCCCCAGTGTTTTCCATAGGGTCCTCCAAAAATGACCAAAAAATTTGGTATCCCTGTCCTATACAATACTCCTAGGTAAGCCATGAAGTCTAACAACTTCTTTCAAAAATAGATTTGCAATGTGAGTTGCATCACTGATTTTCTGACATGGTATGAAATGTGCCATTTTGGAAAATCTATCGACTACCACAAAGATCGATTCACAACCTCTTTGTTTCCTTGGCAGTCCTAACACAAAATCCATACTTACTGCATCCCATGGCCTCTATGGTACTGACAATGGTTGATACAACCCTGTATTCTATATTTTCCCCTTTGTGTGCTGACAAATTGTTCACTTGTTCATGAACTTATTGACATCTATTCTCATCCCCGGCCAATAATATGAGCCATTTAGTTGTGTGAACATTTTTTCATGGCTGAAATGTCTAGCCAATCCTCCACTATTCTTTTCCTTTAGAAGATTCTCTCTCATACAGCTCCTCGGAATACACCATTGATTACCCCTAAACAATAGTCCATCCTGAATCATATATTCAATCCATTGGCTTCTATCTCTGAGAATTGGATTCTCACATGCTTCATAGGCTTCTTTGAAATATGTGCCATATCTGTACATATCCTTGAGGTTATCAAAACCTAAGATCCTCACTCTGAACTCCTGTAGAATCAAACACTTCCTACTCAAAGCATAAACAACTTTGTTAGTAGTTCCAGAAATATGCTTTATAACAAAAGTAAAATTCTGCATGTATTCAACCCATTTTCCAGGCTTCTAGCTCAATTTTTCCTGTCGAGCTATGAATTGTAATGCATGGTTGTCGCTATACAAGACAAACTCTTTCAAAACCAAGTAATGCCTCCATTTTTTCAACGCCTGTATGACTTCATAAAACTCCTTATCATACATGGAATATTTCAGCTTTGCATGATTCAGCTTCTCACTGAAGTATGCAATCGACTTGTTGTCTTGAATTAAGACTGCTCCAATCATAAATCCACTTGCGTCACATATCACTTGAAATGTCTTGTTGAAATCTGGTAGAACCAGAACTGGCTATCTAGTTATCCTCTCCTTCGGCAACCTGAAACTCTTCTCTTCTTCCTCTGTCCAATGAAAAGATTTGTGTCTTTTCTTAACTGTGTCCATCATTGATGCACATATCTCATTGAAATTTATGATGAAATTCTTGTAAAAACTAGGCAATCCATGAAAGATTCGAACTTCAAAGATAATCTTTGACGATGGCCAATATCTGATTGCCTTTACTTTCTCAGGATCCATTTTCAACTCGTTCAAAGAGATTACAAAACCCAAATAAATGAGTTATGTCTTCATGAAGGACGACTTCTTCAAATTGATCAACAATTTCTCTTGTTGTAATCTCCACATCACTACACCTAAATGCTTCATATGTTCTTCTTCAGTCTTACTGAAGATCAGTATATCATCAAGATATACGATTACAAACGTTTCTATGAAATCTTTCAAGACTTCGTTCATCAGCCTCATAAAAGTACTTGCCACGTTCGTCAAACCAAACGACATGACAAGCCATTCATACATTCCTTCATTTGTTTTGAATGTTTCCTTCCATTCATCACCTTCCCTCATTCTAATCTGATGATACCCACTTTTCAAATCATTTTTATAAAAAAATGTTTCTCCACTCAAGCAATCCATCAAGTCATCCATCCTTGGTAAAGGAAATCTATACCTGATCGTGATTTTGTTTATAGCTCTCGATTATGTATACATTCTCCAGCCACCATCTTTATTTGGGCTTAAAACTTTAGGTACAACGCATGGACTCAATCTTTCTCTAAAAAATCCTTTGTTCATCAAATCCTGGACCTGTCTTTTGACTTCTTCATTCTCCTACGACATCAATTTGTACACAACCTTGTTTGGTAAACTTTATCTAGGTATAAGATCAATGTGATGACTTATGCTCTTGATGGGTGGCAACAAACTAAGTAACTCGTCCACCACTATATCAGCAAACACCTCTAGCAGTTCCTGAATTTCCTCAGGTAGATCATCTATCTTGGTACCGGTTAAGATGACTCTAGGTTTTCTTACCACCACAAATTGCACATCTTCTTCTTTCTTGACTTCCTGAAGAATATCCTTCCCACTCAGGAGACGTATAGTATTTCTCACCTCTGGTTTTGCCTCCTTGTCTTTAATTGACAGCAACATATGCATTCTACCATTCTTTTCCAAGGTGTATGTGTTTCTTCTCCCATCATGAACAACATTCCTGTCATATTTCCACGATCTTCCCAACAAAGGATGACAGACATCCATGTGAATAACATCACATAAATTTTCATCCTTATATCCCCGTATTTTAAATTCAACTAAGCATTGTTTAGTGATAATTACCTAATGTCCCTTTTGCAACCAGAAAACCTTGTATGGGATTGGATGTGCAACAGTCTCCAATTCCATCTTTTCCACAATCTCTATGGATACTATATTATCTATGCTCCCACTGTCCACTATTACCTTGCATACCCTATCCTTGATCTTGCAAGTAGTTCTGAATAAATTTTTTATTTGTATTAGATTCTCTATCTCTTTCTCTAGCTTCAAGAGAATTTTCCACATCATTAAGGATCTTCCACCTTCTACATCTTCTGCCTCAACATTTCACCTCTGTGCTTCTGAAATGTGAGATTCACCTCCATCCCTTTTTCTATCAGGGCATTCAAAGGATTTGTGTCCGATCTTACCATAGACAAAACATTTTATCTCACCTCCTCTCCCTCTTGTTCATGGAAAAGTGTTCCTATTGGCATACTGTCCTCCCTGTGAACTTCCTCTTCTTTCAGGATGAGTATGGGGTTTCTTATCCTCTTCCTTTGGCTTTTGAGTCTTGTCCCAGGAAATTTTTTTGCCTCTTCTTTGACTTCAACCTCGGCCTCTTTGACCTTGCTTTCGGGCCAATTTTGCTTCAGCCTTCAAGGCCATTTGATAAGAATCTTCGACACTCTTGATTGTCATCATGCTTATTTCATCTTGAATGTCATATCTCATACCATTCATGTATATGGAAACCTTTTCATCATCACTTTCTCGATGACCTACTCTAATATTGAGCCTGTAAAATTCCTCAGTGTATTCTTTCATTGTCATCCCTTTTCATCTCAAGTTTTGCATTCTTCAAAACAGATTGATCTGGTAGTCTCTGGGTATAAACATGGCTTTCATTTTTTCAACCATTCTATCCCATCTTTTGATTCTTTCCTTTACTTTGCAACGCCTATCAGCCTATAGTTCATCCCACCACAGTGTTGCATGCCCTTTAAGTCTAGTGACAGCATGTTTAACTTTATTATCTTCTTCAACATCCTCATAGTCGAAGTATTTATCCAGAGCCCTAAATTAGTCTAGCAACTCTTCAATGTATAAGTTTCCTTCATACATTGGAATTTCCATCTTTGCTCTGGCCCTGATTCTTGCAACAGCTCTGAATAGACGTTCTTCTTCAGCGTCCTCAGCTACAACTTCTTCTTCATCTCTAGCCTCATTTTCATTTTTGGCTTTGCTGATATCTCCAGCATCAACTGTTTGTCTCTGTGTTGTCTCCATAGCATCTATTCGAGCATGGGGTTCTCTAATTTCCCTTTCCATAGCTGAATAGGGCGTTGCTCGTTCTTGAAGTCTTCTTGGCGACATTGTTGTAAGATATTCTATGCAACATAATTTCAAAATATGTGGCTCTGATACCACTCTGACACAGCACCCCCCCTCCTCAGCGGGTTCTGCGTGACCTCCTAGTCTTAGGATCATTCTAAATCTTCCCGAGCGTCTAATTGACTCTCTGATTTCCCCACATGAAATCACTCACACACACTAGTGTGTAACCACAGGTCCTTCTTTGGAGCTGCGCCCATGCTAAGAAACACTAAGCACCAACTCACTCCCACATGATCTCTAATATAACCACAGCCTTTATCCAAATGGGTATTTCGGCTTTCGCGACTTCGCGATCCCAAATGCGAGTCCTCTTGTCTCGAAAATCCCTAAAACCTGAAAGGGCTAACAGATCTTTGACTCATCCCTTGAGTTTTCCCTGATGTGACCTCTAATTATGAGCTGGGGCCCAGTCTTTTCGACAACCGAGATTTCACGTATTGGCGTTGTGTGATGAAAAAACTCCTTTCACTGACTTCTAAAACCACGACAATCCCTTGCCACAGATCAATGAATTTCTTCTACCCGTGATATGATAGTCCTAGTTCTTTCAGGACTTCGTGAATCGGGTGTCCACGACTCTCGATTCCGAGTCACAACCTTCTCCACTTCCTGAATTCTAAAATAGCGAAATTCAAGGATGAGATCGACGACTCCTGTTGTTCCTAATCCAATAGCTCTATTCCTCCTGAGCTTATGAGTTCTTTGAAACACTTGGACTTAATCTCTCCACTGTCATACAAGATCCAACGGTCCACGAAACATTGACACTTCTCCTTGAAGTGACTCCACCGTCTGTTACATCTTTCAATATTCCTCTGCTATGTGCTCTAGCGTCGACTCTTCTGAGCTTTCTCCCTATTGAGTAACTTCAACACTCACCTTCCCTTGAACTCTTCAAGGTTCTTTCCCTCCTGATCTTTCTATCTTAATCTTAGGGGTTTTCTTAGGGCTCTTGCATGCACTCCTTACGGAATTCAAAAATAACCTTTGCTTATTTGATCCTTCAACTCCACACACTCCTTGCAACAACAGTCCTTCAGCCTCCCCACTCATTTGGAAAAGTCTATGACTCCCACTTGCCTTTGCACACCTTGCACGACACTGTACTATCCTACACTTCTACTGGTATGAGAACAATGGTATCCCTCCTGAGATTTCTGAGATAAAACTCAGAACCTCGTCAACGCACACCTTGCAGACGTTCATTGCACTCTTTGCAGGAATTCTCAAGAACAGAAACAATTGAAACTCATTCTAGATTTCATAAATTCATCTTGGAAATCATGAGCATTCATACACACACAACATTGAAATAAATTCACAACAAAGAAACAAATACCGTAAACATACCATTCAACAGATGTAAACGGTAAGCATAACAACACCATGAAATTGAGTCAAAAGCCTTGATATATTAACTCATGTATTCCTGTACATGGGTTCTTCTCTGTGTTCTTTCTCTCTACAGCTCTACAGCTTACATAAAAATTCTTCTTGATCTTTCTCCTAATACAATGATACAAGGGAGGGTGTCTTTTACGAGTTTTCCCTCCTACAGCTCTAAGCTATCTAATCAGAATTAAAAACTACAACTACTTTTCATTCAATACAATCAAATGCCTTCATTTTCGACAGATGAGAGAAATGCTCAATATTTGTTTACAGTCTCCAAAACATAAATGTAGATATGCTCTCCCAGCTATTACATTAATGCTTCTTCAGTCAAATTTAAAAAACGCTTTCAAAATTTGTGTTGTTGCGTTCTAGTTGTCTTTTCCTTCGCGCATGCTTCGTTGGTTTCTTACGATGCTCCTGCATCACCATGCAGCCAAATTCATGTGGAATATGTGTCACTTATCATGCAACATGGATTAGGTAGATACCCTATCTTACCACCACTTCCCTTTCCACCCTTAAGTACTTATTTAATTCCATAGGTTTATTTAATTATAATGATTTGATTTGGAGTTGCACCATATCTCACATTTGGAATGTTTTCCCCTTGAAACATTTTCAAACATATAATAATAATAATAATAATAATAATAATAATCTATTTTTAAGGTCACGACCAAGCCATACACCAAATTGGTGTATGGAACCCAAGATTTATCTCGAATTAGGTATGCTTTTACATCATCCAAATTAGCACTTATACATTTATGCAATGTAATTTACTTTCTTACAATCATGAAGCCAAATACCAAGGGGTTATTATTCCCTCCATGAGACTTTTTACAATCATGGTGCCCAATGCCAAGTGGTTATTAGTCCCTACATGGGACTTTTAGCTTATGTTTTCTGTACTTTCTCTTTGTTGGTCCAATTAGTCCCTATATGGAACTTTTATCTTGTGTGTTATGTACTTTCTCTTTATTGGTCCAATTAGTCGCTACATGGGATTTTTAGCTCCATGTACACTTTCTCTCTATTGGTTCAATCATACATCTAGAAAATAGAAAAATGTTTCTTAAGTTTACCTAGGACATTTGAAAATTCCATATTAATCTGGGTTTTCAGAATATTTAATATGTGGATTTATTGTTTTTCTTATTGGATTTGGGGAAATGTCTCTTGGGATTTCTAGGGTATTATGTCAAAA
>JZKD02S1930177.1:419397-439365 GCA_000966675.3 Picea glauca
GAAACAAATAAAACATAACTTGCATATGTCATTGCTAACAAACCATCTTGAAAATTGGTCTCGTTCACTTATTTTCCTTGAAAACAACCTTGAAGTTGAATGAGACTATTTTAGCACACAATGAATTCCATATGGTTAATGATTGTATTTGAATCTCTCACTACAACCAATGATTGAGCACATGAACCTTTAGAAATTTTCAATCCTTTCAAAAGTGCGTAAGATTTTGCTTGGTTGTTGGAAAAAACACCAAGTTCCCATGCCAAAGAAGTTATTAATATAAATAATAAATAATGTCAATGTTTTCTAGCGATAGTTATTAATATGGTAATATTAATATTAATATTGCCACCTAAGATGACTTTTTAATTTTTCTTTAAATAAATAATTTTCGTCGCCATTTCGACAACCAGAGTATACCTGCCATGAATTCTCTATATAAACAAAGAAATGTTTTCATCTCAAGTGCGACAACCATAAAATTTATGTGACATATTTTCTATATAAAAAAAGAAATTTTTTTGTTCCTGTGACGAATTCACTATATAAACAAAAAAATGTTGTCATCGCACGTGCGACGACCATTAAAAACAAAGAAATGTTGTCGTCTCAATTCCAACGACAATAAAAATTCCTGCGACAAATTTTCTATATAAATAAAGAAAAGTTGTCGCCGCAATGTCGATGATGATAAAAAATACTGCAATGATTTTTCTATATAAACCACGAAAATTGTCGTCACAATGGTCATCACAATTGAGATGAACAGTTGGTTTCACTTAGTTTTCCTATATTGTTGTATTAGCGATGGTATTTATTTTTTTTCGCAATTGCGAGAAGTACCATAGGGTCGTCTCTCTTGTGACGTTAATTCAAGTTCGTCAAAATTCCCACTTCCCATGAAAATATGTTTCATAGACTCAATATTTGTTGCAATATCCACAACATAACATCGCAAGAGCGTCAAAATAGTCATCGCAAAATGACCCAAATTTGCTAGTGTGTCTCCCCCTAATTCAAAGATGCATTTATAGATCGAAAAACCATAGCCTCGCCTTGTATTCTGAAAGGAGTACTCAATCTCTCTAACCACAATCCTAATGCTAGAGCCACCTAGACTTACTCTATTGTTGAAGACCTGGGCCAAACCCCTTGTGCGATGTCAGTGCTGGAGGTACTCCTGGCATTTCCTTCAAAGAGGAATGCCTTGCTATCTGTGTTAGGAGCTCTAGATCCATGTGGCTCTAAATTTATCAATTTTGATGTCACGGATATGAAGCATCACTTTCCCTACCATGCGGCATTCCAAATCCACACGGGTTACTCAAAGTATACCATCAAATGTATTGTTGTTGATAAAGGAGTTGCAACATGTGTGATGTCCCTGGTTTGTTGGAAAGCCCTTGTCTCTCCGACCCTTTCTCAATCTTCGACCATGTTGAATGATTTTTATGGTCATTCCTTCTAGCCTCATGGTATTCTTCCTTCCTTCCCATTCCAGTTAGGTGGGAATGCGGTAGAGGTGGACGTCAAGGGGTTTGATGTGCCCCTCAACTATAACTTGTTACTAATATGCAATTGGACTTATGATATGACTGCAATCGTATCATCCATCTTCCACACCCTTTTCTTTCCTCACTATGGTAATATCATGACTATTGACTAGTTGTCCTTTTTGTACGCTATCCTTAATTCATCGGTTGGATCATCGATCCCGGTGATCGACAATTCTCAGCTAAAAACTGAGAATAATCGGTGTCGGAATTTATTCATCCCTTATGGATACCTTCAACTTCATGGAATAGATTCATCATATATACTCCATGTCCAGTAGGTCTTCTTCATCAAAGAGGTTCGTTCCTTTTTTCACTTCATATTTTAATGATCCTTGGACCCTACCTTCCTCGACTAAATCTTGTGAAGGTCAGTCACATACTAGAATGGCCATGCCACTATCAATAGAAAATATAGTGTATCAAGTTGTTCTTGACTCTTCCACTGATCTAGATCTTGTTACCTCACAGACGGGTGAGGAGGATCACGTTCTAGAGCCCATGTTGGCCATTTCATCATCTTATTCACGTCATCGCCTCAATGAGACTTTACCTTCAGATGAAGCTATCATAGAGGCCATGAATGGTTTTGACGGGCCATGGCATGATATGCATGATCACTCTTATTTTCTCCTGGAGCTTGCCAAAATCGAACAAAAGTATTTTATATCTACCTTGAGTGAGATGGTCGGTCATGTCGTAGTTCCACTTGATACACACGACATTTATGCTAAAGAAAACATGGCGAGTATCTCTCCTATTGGAGTTACTTCACAAACACCTAGGATTTCTTTTTCCTAAGGTTTTTATTTTCATATTATCCACAATTGGTCATTATCCAGTCTCCTATATTTTAGGAGAGAATATTCCACCTGGAGAATATTCTCTTTTAGTTCACACTTCAATTTGACTAGTTGAGTTTAGTTTAGATGTTGCATTGGGATCATCACCATGCTAATTCGAACTTGCCTTGGTATCATCATCAAAGTGGTGCATTAGCCTTGATTCCTTAAGTTAACTCCTCACTACTTTATGTTCATTCAGTTAACTAAAGACTAGTTGACTAGTTAACTCAACTAGGTGGCAGTTCACTCCTGTAATTGCCTGAGAGACTAGAATAGGTAGCAGTTTACTCTCGTAACTATTGATGTGTGTCCAGATCACTCTATACCACCACTATGGTAACTTGGTTCACCTCAAGTCAAACTCATTGAATTATACAGAGTATGTCATGTGTAAATTATTCATTATTCATAACAGTTAATTAGAATTCTTTCCATTCTTTCTCTCCTTTTTCTTCTTTTTCCAATTCTCTCTGCAAATGTGAGTATCATTGTTTAGATATATCTATTTTGTGTAGGTCAAAACATTTACATGGTATCAGATATGACGAAGTGCTAAGCAAAATCTACACCAAAAAAAAAAATTGCAAGTGCAAAAGATTGAAGACAGTGGAAAGATGGAATTCCAAAAAGAATTCATTATTACACCTTACAACTATTTTGCATGGAAGGAGAAAAAAGAAATACATATCTGATCCAGAGGGTTGTACAGGTTAACCATGAATACAGATACAGAGCTGACATCAGCTATAGAAAAATCCAATTACTTAAATCTCATTGATGAGGCACTCGGAACCATTTCCAGTCTTATTTCTCCCAATCTCCTTTTTCATATATCTTCTTGTAAGACTCCCAATGAAGCCTGGACCATATTGGAAGGGCTCTTTGGAAAATAGGATGAGATGAGGGGACACATGATGGAGGTGGAGCTGCTCACATTGGATCCAAAAAGCATCGAGAATATCCAATATTTATTTAGAAAATTCAAGGATTTACTGTCACAACTCAAAGCTTGCGGGGTTGATAAATTGAAGGAGGAGAAACAAATGGTTCCCACCATTCTCTCCAAGATTGGTCTTGAATTCACAGTATTCATATCCACATTCCATACTATCATATTTTCCTCTAGAGCCACCTGGAAGATGCCTTCTCTTGAGAACTTTATCGAATCCCTGACACAAGAGAAAACCAAGCTCATTAACATGGGTGCAATCAAAGGCCCAAGGGCGCATGCACTCACTGCACATGATGGCATCCAAAAATATCAAAAATATAAATATAAGTGGAAATCACATGCACATACGAAGAAGGAAGGGTACACAAAACCCTTCAACGATGCCTCCGGATCCAAAGGAGAAAAGGGAAGAAAAGGAGAGAAATGCACATATTGTCACAAAGGATTCCATTCGGAATATGAATGCATGAAAAAATAAATATATCTGATGTCCAAGATACTTCAGAAAAACAACCTTGGAGGTCGCATCCCTAAGGGTGCAAAGAAGAAGAAGACAAAAGATTCGAATTCCAAGAAAGGCAATTCTAGCCATGCCTTGATTGCAATAAACTTCTCTCCTGATGCTTGGATCACATATTCAGGAGCATCACATCACATGGCTGCCTTAGAAGAAAACAATTATTCTTTGGATGCATGCAAAGGTCCTCCTATTTTTATGGGGGACAACTCTTCTTTCGAAGTCATCGACAGAGGAAGGATTGGACTCAGCAACGGAAGCTTCGAGAACATGTTGTATGTTCTCAAGCTTTCTGTCAACATTCTCTCCATGTCTTAGAAGAAGAATTTTGGCACCAGAAAGAAAGCCATATTCACACCAAATTCCATGGACATATATGACATGCAAACCAACTCCATGGTTTCTACCGGTGAGGTAAATCATCAGTCTAGATTGTATACATTTTTTGAATTCATTGAACCTGATTCTTCTTTACTACTTACTCATGCTGATGAAAGTAGTAGGATATGGCATGAAAGGTTTAGACATTTGAATTTCAGATACATGCAATAGCTTAGCAAGCCCAGATTAGTTGATGGTCTACCAGACATCCATTTCTCCAAGGGAGTATGTGAGGGATGTGTTCTTGGAAAACACCCTCAAGAGAAATTCGTCAAAGGAAAGTCTCAGTGAGCTTCCACACCTTTAGATCTGATCCACAGTGACCTCATGGGTCCTTTTATGCATCCATTGATCAGAAAAGTGAGGTTTTTTCTCATTTTTGTTGATGGTTTCTCATGTTTTACTTGGATCGACATTCTCAGGAAAAAATCTGAGGTCTTTCGAAACCTCAAAGATTTCAAAGCTTTGGTTGAGACACAATCCAGAAAGAAGATCAAAGTCCTTTGAACTAGTAATGGGGGAGAGTATGTGAATCATGAGATTTATAATCTTTTCCATGAGGTAGGGATTCAATTGCAACATACAGTTCCCTACACTGCACAACAAAATGGACTTGTTGAGCAGAAAAACAGATCTCTAAAGGAGATGGCCTCTTTCATGTTGCATGCAAAGTCACTACTACAGAGACTATGGTTCAAAGCACTTAACTTTGCAACATACATCCAAATTAGATTTCCTCATAGATATGTTAAGGATAATACCCCCTATGAGGCTTGGAGTGGCCTCAAACTAGAAGTGACCCACTTTCACATTTTTGGTTCACGTGCATGGGCCCAGATTCCCTCTGAAAAGAGGAAGGCGCTTGATCCATAGAGCATTGAGTGCATCTTTGTTGGATACCCCAACGGTGTGAAGGGATATCATATTATTGATCTTTCTTCATACCGACTCATCATTGAGCGTAGTGTCCAATTAGAGGAAAGTGTCCCACATGTACCTCAGCAGTCGCATGCAGACACCTTAACTCTTCCACTTGTCTAGGATGATGAGCATGCACATGTTGAATCTTCTTCAGACGAGATTTTTGATTCAAAGGACTCAAATGATTCATATTCAGAGTTAGTACAATGAGATGCAGATTCAGAGCATCTAGATGCAGTTGCAAAGCTAGAAAAGAGGCCCACGTGGGCATAGACTACTCTTCAGGATACAGGGGATATTGTTGGTCATCCAGTCGATACTAGGAGGACTCGATCTGATTTTGAGGAGCCTCTTATTTCACTCACTGCCATTGAACCATTTCCTTCCAGACATGTTTTCTTGGTTTAGTCTTCAGATCGACAGTCTTATGGTGAGGCTACTGGAAATCCCTTTTGGGAATCTGCCATGCAGGAGGAGTACTACTCCCTCCTCGAGAACCAAACTTGGGATTTGGTTCCCCTTCCTTCTGGGAGGAAACTTGTCAAATGCAGATGGGTCTACAGGACCAAGAGTGCAGTGGATGGACAGATTAGCAAATACAAAGCCAGGCTTGTTGCCAAAGACTTTCAGCAGGTTCATGGTATTGACTATGATGAGACCTTCGCTCCAGTAGTGAAGATGGATTCCATACGATTGACACTTGCCATTGCGGCAGCCAAGGGATGGGAAGTCCATCATATGAACGTGAAGAATGAATTTCTTCATGGTGATATCTCTGAGCAGATCTACATGGAGCAGCCCCAGGGATTTATGCAGGACTCATCTTTGGTCTGTCGATTGAAGAAGTCATTTTATGGCCTCAAGCAGGCTCCGAGGGTATGGTATTCCAAGATCGACTCCTACCTATTGTCATAGAAATTTGTACATTGTAAATCAGACTCAAATGTATACATTCTCAGGACGGTTGATTCACTTCTACTTTTAGTTTTGTATGTTGATGATTTGTTGATCACTGATTGCTCAACTCCAGTGATAGTTGTAGTCAAGAGGATTCTTCATTATAGGTTTTTGATTATGGACATGGGTCCACTACACTTCTTCCTTGCAATTGAGATCAGTCAGAATGCCTTGGGCATCAAACTGTCTCAAGCCAAGTATGCACAAGATCTCTTTGAGAGATTTCACATGACAGAATGCAAGTCTGCTTCGACTCCTTTCCTATCAGGAGTCAAACTTGAGGATGGTGGGGACACTCCACTAGTTGACAACACACTATACAAACAACTAGTGGGGATCTTGTTGTATCTCACACACTCCAAACCAAACCTCTCATATGCAGTTGCCATAGTTTCCAGGTTCATGTAGAAGCTGCATGAGCTACATTGGAAATATGCAAAGCATATCCTTTGATACGTATAGGGCACAATCACCTTTGGGATTTATTATGCAACAAACTCTACATTAGATCTCATTGGTTTTACTAATTTTGATTGGGATGGCGATAGCATTGATCACAAGTCCACATCTGGTTACTCACTCAGTCTTGGTTCCGGGCCTATATGTTGGTCGAGCAAGAAGCAAGCTTCCATTGCTCTATCTTCAACCGAGGCAGAGTACAGAGGGGTAGTTAACATAACCATTCAGGTTATGTGGCTACAACATTTTCTCACTGAGTTGGGCATTCAATTTCATCAGTCGATCGTCATTTGGTGTGACAACCAGAGTACTCTGAAGTTTTGCAGAGATCCAGTTCAGAGGCAGCAGACGAAGCACATCGAGATCCACATGCAATACATCCAGGACTTAGTACACAAGGGGATCATCGACTTATAGTTATGTCCTTTAGCAAAACAGACGGCAGATATTTTCACCAAGACCTTCATGGAGCAGAAATTCCATTCTCTATGAGGTCATCTTGGAGTGAAAGACACAATTTCCTAGCCACTGTAGTTCTTCTTTTTTTTTACATACATTGTACCTTGAGGGGGGGTTTTTCCCATGAGGTCTTCCCATGAGGTTTTCCCTCTTTCGTCACTTTATTTTCAGTGTATCTTTTGTACTTGGGTACCTAACATGGCCTCATTGCCGAGACCCAATCTTTATTTTCACCATAGTGATGTTCAGGGGGGGTGTTGGAGTTACTTCACACACACCTAGGATTTCTTTTTCCTAAGTTTTTTATCTGTTTATTAGTCATAATTATTCATTATCCAGTCTCCTATATTTTAGGAGAGAATATTCCACCTAGAGAATATTCTCTTTCAGTTCACACTTCAATTTGACTAGTTGAGTTGAGTTTAGATGTTGCATTGGGATCATCACCATGCTAATTCAACCTTGCCTTGGTATCATCACCAAAGTGGCACATTAGCCTTGATTCCTTGAGTTAACTCCTCACTAATTTATGTTCAGTCAGTTAACTAAAGACTAGTTGACTAGTTAACTCAACTAGGTGGCAGTTCACTCCCATAACTACCTAAGAGACTAGAATAGGTGTAAGTTCACTCCCGTCACTGATGGTGTGTGTCCAAATCACTCTATACCAACACTATGGTGACTTGGCTCACCTCAATTTGAAATCATTGAGTTATACAAAGTATATCATGTGTAAATTATTCATTATTCATAACGGTTAATGAGAATTCTTTCCATTCTTTCTCTCCTTCTTCTTTTTCCAATTCTCTTTTCAAATGTGTGTATCATTGTTTAGCTAGATATATTATTTCTAGGTCAACACATTTATATCTCCTACCTTCATGATCGATATCTCTCATTTTCCTGACAAGGTTGAAAATGTATACATTAGTGTGGATTGTTTGTCGATAGAAATTATGATATACACTAAGATCTTCAAAGAATTTTGTGATGTATTCTCTTGTTCATATGAAGAGATGTCGAGAAACGATCCTTGAATCATCGAACATGAGATTAAAACCTACCAGGATGCTAAACCTGTTCGACAATGACTTAGAGATCTCAATCCTAGGAAGGCCCCTATTATTAAAGAAAAGGTAGAAAAACTAGTTAACGTTGACTTTATCTACCCGGTTCCCTTGACTAAATGGGTATCCAATCACATTCTTGTAAATAAAAAGAAAGGAACCATCCGCGTATGCATGATTTTTCGTGACCTAAATAAATCTTGTCCCAAAGACAACTTTCTGACACCCTTCATTGATCATATTCTCGATGAATGTGCTTAAAGTGAATTTTTTTCTTTTATGGATGGATGTTCAGGGTATAACCAAATTCATATTAAGCCTGAGGAACAACATAAGATGACATTTATTTTCCCTTGGGGTACATTCGCATACCAGAAGATGCCTTTCGGCCTTAAGAACGCTGGAGCAACCTTCCAATGAGCTATGACCTTCACATTTCATGATCTCAAGCATATAGTCTAAGCCTATCTCAACGATCTCACTTCTCACACCCTTAAGAGAGTGGATCACCCTAAATACCTTCGGCTAGTTTTTGAAAGATGTTTCCATTATCACATCCATTTTAACCATCATAAATGCATCTTTTGCATTAGGTCAAGTCGACTTCTAGGATTTTTAGTCTCTGAGACTAGGATCATGGTATATCCATTAAAGGTTGAGGAAATACTTCGATTTCCTACCCCGCGCACTATTCTTCAACTTCAATGTTTACAGGGGAAAGCTAAATTTTTATGATGGTTTATAGTGAACTACACCAATATTACTAAGGGTTTCATGCATCTCTTAAAGAAGGACACTCCTTTTATCTTGGATGTGCGAGCCCAAGAATCCTTTGATGATTTGAGGAAATCCTTGGTATCCACGCCTCTACTGAAGTCTCAGGATATAGTAGAGATTACCTAATTTATATTGTCACATCTGAAGAAACGATTGGTATGTTATTGGTTCATGAGGATGATGAACTCCATGAGCACATTATCTTAGTCGAAACTTAGTCAGCCCTGAACTCAAGTATTCTCATGTTGAAAAGCTAGCTTTGGCTGTCGTTCATGCAATTCAATGATTATGACACTATATATTGCTTTGAAAAACTACTGTGTTTTTCAATGTCAATCCATTTTAACACATCGTTACTAGGTGTATAATAGGGGGAAATTACAATAAATGGGTTGTCATTCTACAAGAATTTGATCTTGATTTCACTTATGTCAAGTTGAAAAAATCACTAGTTTTTGCAGAGCTAATATCTGACTTCCCTCAGTTAGATGAGGATGTTATTCATGTTGATTCATTTGTGGATGAAAAAAATTTCCTTGTCTCTTCTTTAGACCCCTGGTATGGAGATATTGTTGTCTATGTTCAAACTTTGAAGTTCCCTCAGCATCTCTCATGAGATGATCGATGGAATATATGATACCAAGCTAAGAATTACCTTATCATCGAAGACACTTTGTATCACCAAGGAGTAGACAATATCTTGCGTCAGTGTTTGACTCACAAAGAAGATGAGTCTATTATAAACGATTGCCACAGTGGGGCTTGTGATGGTCATCTATCTAGGCTTATGAAAGCCCATAAATATTTCTGAGCCGGCTATATTTTTACTTCTATTTTTGAATATTGTGTCGAAGTGGTTAAGAAGTGTCACCCCTACCAGGTGTTCACTCAGAAAATGCACTTGTATCCAGCCCCTGTCCATCTAATCTTTATCGTCGATCCCTTCACCATATGGGGGGTATATTTTATGGATTGCAACCCAACTTTGGCGTGAGGGCATCAACACATTATCGTGTTTGTGGACTACTTTACTAAGCGGTTTGAGGCCATGCCTATAGTTATATATAATACTAATATTGTTGCCTTCTTCATATTCAATAAAATTATATCTAGGTTAAGAATCCCGAGTGAGATTGTCATTGATCATGGCAGTCACTTTCAGAATGAAATGATAAAAGAATTAGCATCAAAATTGTGGTTTAGACATGGTCATTCTTCCCCTTACTACCCCCAGGAAAATGGACAAGTAGAGGTCGTGAACAAGTCCCTCAAAACCATTTTGCAGAAAACTGTCAGCTAGAGAAAATCTAACTCGCTTATCATGCTTTACCCAACACTTCGAGCATACCATACCTCGGTTAATACTTCCACTGATTTTTCTCCTTTCCAGTTAGTGTACAGTGTGGATTTGATCATACCTATTGAATGTGAAATCCCTTCTCTTATATTGTTATTTGCGCTCCTACTTAACACTTTTGATCTTGAACAACACCTTGTACACCTATAAAGTCTAGATGAGCAGTGTCAAGATGCCTCCACGACTATCAAAACGAATAAAAGACGTGTCAAGGTCCAATATGATAAGTCTATTTGTCCTTAGAAATACATGGAGGGTGACTTGGTCCTTGGGGGTAGGCAAGTTCAAACCCATGTGGCATGGTCCCTATATTGTCTGACGTGTCTTAGAAAAAGGATCCTATGAATTAGAATATTATGAAGGGAACGTGTTGGCTGAGCCTAGGAATGGGATCTATTTGAAAATATATTACGCTTGAGCTTTATTATCTTTTAGTGTATATATCTTTTCCTCTTTTTTTATCTTCAGCTTTATTATCAAGTTTTCCCTTGGTTGGTAGATTTCAACGAAGTCTTCGATCTACTTAGGATTTGTAGACGGTGCCAATCATCATACAAGGAACTTTGCTTCTACCACTTGGGTTGTTTACTCACCCGAGGGTCTACTAGTGTCTTCAGGTGGTGTTTTCCTAGGGCCATCCACGAATAATAAGGTTGAGTATAGCGTTGTTATAGAAATCTAACGCGATGTCATTTCTCATAGCATTCACTCTTTAGAATTTCTCCTGGATTCCTAGTTAGTAGTATGTTAGTTGAACAACAGTCACCGTGTGTGAGAACCTACTCTACTCCGATAATTCTTATGGGTACAAATTTTCAAATGACATTTTGATTTTATTACCTATCATCACAAAACTAGAATTTATAATCATGTATTCGATGCATATGCTAATTTTGTTTTAGATTGGCATTCGTCCCATAATTAAAGAAAAGAAAACACTTTTATCAATGTGCACATTGTAATATAAGTAAAGTAGAAGATCAATATTTTTATATATTTCATCTCTCCAAAAAATATGATGCTATAGTAAAAAATTGGGGCTCACACCCTCAAAATAAATATGCGGTTGATCATATAGTAATCACAACATCTATGCCTCTAGCACTAGATGAGTGTCATGATAGCATATTATGGTGTCTATGAGATTTTGAAAGAGTTGTAGCCAAGCACAAGGCAGACCTACCACCTACTGTTGCATCGCCTTTGGCAGATCCTCTACCTAAACCATGGGAATCCTTTGTGTCAAATGAGACAGGTTTCCCTGCATGTTTTTAAGCACTCTATTGGTGTCCCCTCCCACTGTCTCATTCCCCTAGTTCCTTAGTTGGTGTTGTGGAATTTTGTCCGATCATCATGGACCCACGATGACATCACACACATGTTTGGTTAGTACTTGACATCATCCAAAAATATTTTTGTTTTCTTATACAAAAATACAAAACAATGAAATATTCAAAAAACGTTGTCATACCTATGTCTTCGTAGGAGGAACCTGATTGTAACAGCATGTGTGGATATCCTATGAAGTCAATCCTTACGTAAGGGTAGTCCTCCAAATCCATCACGTACTAACTCCACCAGAATAAAAACTCATCATTGTAGGGTGTTGGCACCCTACCACCCCCTTTCCATCTCATCACCTTGGTCCACCGTGCCATGGTTTGATCGTGAGGTCCATACAGAAAAATCTCAACTCTAGGGCCCAAGCCTAGAACCAGCTCAAAGAAAAAAATACGCAAGATAGATGTGAACCCAAAGTTCCTCTTTCTACCCAGTTTGTAGTCTGTCAGCTAACTCTTCATGTTGTCCAGAAGTAAGGTGCACCAGTCGTAAACCATGGGTCGCAAGCACTTCACTGAGTATAACATAAGTGGCCTCGATTCCTAGTGCTAAGAGGCCACCCCTATGATCCATATCAACACTATGACAACAATATTGATACTCATGTTGTTGATCACTCTGATTAGGAGTTGGCTCCCTACCTTCTCGGTCCCTACAATATATTGAGTGGATATGTAATCCTCTATATTCATCCCCAGGCTTTGAGGTTGACCACCTCACCCCGATGCAACAATATTGTCAAAAATTAGATTTCCTAAACTTCAATCCTCAATGGTTGGCCATCAAGGTTGAAGGTCTCAGTATCTGGATCCTAGTAGTTCAAAAGTAGCTGAAGCAGTCTCACTTGAGCCCTCATACCTTTGAGAGCCCAAAACTTGTATAGCCCACATATTTTTAAGGCCATTTTGACCCCTGTGTCTCTTTCCACTGCAACATCCACCTCTTCATGCTCTCCTTCTCTCCACTCTAGCACCATCCTGCAAGACTCTTACCATTTTTTGAGTTAGCAACATCTTAAAAACCTTATCCATGGACATGTACGTGAGCTACAATTTACACATTCACGTATATGGATGCTTATACGTTATTTTTTTTTCAAACAGTTGCGTATAGGCATGTGTGTACGTCACCGAATGATCTATAGCCCGCATAAACCTTAGTTTCTAAATTACGCCCTAAAAAACTCAAAAAAGTAGACCAAATTGAAAATTTTAATATACTAGAAATAAAGAGAGGAGCACGATGAATTACCTGGTCCAGACGGTTGTTGATTCTGTCACTCGTGGCTCCCACAATCAACAGTTGAAATTCAGGGGCAATTTGGTCCAAAATGCACTATTTGGGTAAAAAATACAAATGGTATACTAAAATTGTTTTTTTTACTATTTATAGAAAACTTTTACCCACTTTACATTGTTTTGTCTAATATTTTTTCCTAATGGACTAATAAGACAGTGGATGGAGTTGGTTTTAATGGTTTTATCGAGGGATTCTTGTGATTTTCAGCACCATGTCACCCATTTGTAAATTTGGATAGGTATTTTCGTCATCCAACATATATGATAGGTCACCAATCCATTATGCACACTTGCATCATCCTATGATTGAAACTCATATGCATTAGGTACGAACCCATTTAATAGTGACACGAAACCTTCTATCTAAAACTAGAAGTGTCATTATTAAATGGTAGAGACTTACCAAACATGGGTACCCTAGTTAGATCCCCTTCTCCATTTGGTTCCCATGCAAAGCTTTTTGTCTGTAGGATCAAGATTCCCTTGTAGCTAATACGTGAATTTATGTTTGAACCTCATTTCTTATTCATAATCATGCTAACCTATACCTAGAGGACTCCCAACAAGTCTATTTTAAGCTCTTTTCTGACTCTCTCAAAAAGTGAAAAGATTGTCGAGTGAACTTGTCTCTTTCACACTCGTAAATTGGATTTGAAAGGACGTCTATTTGGTATAATTTTACCCCTTCTTCAAATCAAGTAGGCTAATATTATGAAAAAGGGAAATTTTTGGTGTTAATTTGTAATTGCATTTCATTCTCTTACTTGCAATATTGATCCTATTTTCGGTTCTCACTTTTCCGTTATAAGCCTTTCACCTTAGCAGTTTGCATCATCAGCAAAGTAGAGCCTTTTTTATATCCTTTTCAACTTGACAGCCTATATCCAAGAGGAAACATTCCCCTGAGTGCCCATCTCTCGCATGCACCTCCTTGCATTAAGCATAGGATTATTCCATCGATGTAACTAGTTGCTTACTTGCCACACTTGTTTTCTCCTTTGTATCATAGCATTCAATTGACTATGTAAAAAAAAAAAAAAAGAGGGTTGGGAAAATAATATTATCATATATTGGAAGCAATCACGTTGCCTTTGAGCAGAGCACAAACTTTTGAGTCCACGTGTCATCAAAAATTTTGGTTTAGCATGATATTAGGAATTTGATCTTGTTACTGATTGTTTACTCCCCCGACAAGTTACTCTTCCAATCCCTATGGAGATTTTTTATTGGTGACTCCTGCATCACAAAGTTTCATCATTAAGTCTATGCTTCTAGAGTCTTCCATATGTCTCATTCTCTTGTTCAAAGGATGTCTATCAACCTATTTTGGCCATTCCTCAGAAATATTGACTTTGCATGTCGTCCATACCCTCAGTGTGTCTCTAAATTACATGAAGTTGTAGTCCTATTTTCGACCCTGGTCCTACTTTCATAATTGGTAGGTAACCTTGAACCCAACAGTTGAAATTTCATCATTGGTCGCTGACCAGGGGGTTTCCCTTGTGTTTGAAGGAAAAAATATATTCACACATTGGGATTCATGTAGTTTCTTGGGTTCCATTAGCCTTATTGGTTGTTTCCTCGACTTTTCTAGAAGGTTTCCTTATTGGCTTTTATTCAGAGGGTCTTTTTCATCTCACTCTTGCATCTAGCACACGTGAAAAACACACAGGTTTGTTGGTTCATGAACATGTTATTTGTTCGATTTCCTCCAAATCATCAAACTCCTTATTTGTACCTTGTGTTGAATGATGAGCAATGCCTCAACGCTCTCCTTTCATCGGGTCTCCTTCCATCGACTTGAGCCCATCTATTCTTGAAACGAGACCTAGAGTCCTATGAGTACCTAGAGTCTTGCAATCATTAATGGTAGGTTCTCCTGCCATCGAAAGTTGGGAATACATCAATGTCCCCTGATCAATGAATTCTTCAAGTGTTTGACCCCAACACCTTTATTCACACTTGTAAGAATGTATCAGGTGCCTTGATACCTACTTTCATTATCAGTAGGTTGTCTCGCATTTGTTAACGATGTACCTTAATGACCAGTAATCAAACGAAGTCTCATTGTGTTTGACCTCAAACCCTTTATTCACACGATGTAGACTTGAACCTTTGGTGCATTGTATAGAATACTTGAAGACATCAATTCATAGTCGCAGCTTTCTCGAGTTGTTGCTATCTTTCATTGGACCAGTACCTATGTGACTTCAGTGATCATGGGAGATAAGATTGTACTCCATTGTATACACATATCTTCATATTGATTTTGAGACTAGTTTTAGTGGGCCATGTTTGTGACTATGACAGCCTTTGGCATATATCCACCTTTGTGTTGCCTATTCATGGCCATGAACAACTGATTGGTATATTTTCACATGGATCTACAGTGAAATTCAAATCGACATCCATGTGCACAATGTCAATACAGATTGTAATATTCTCATGAGCAACTAATTCTTACAAATGAGTCTCCATTACTCCACTTTTCGGTATTATAATGTATTTCGGCCATCGCAGATACTCCTCTGACCTCACACATTAGGGGGAATAGTTTATAGCAAGATTTGTCTCACCCTATGCAAATTTGATCAGAAGGCCTTTTTCCATTTCCCTATGCAGACTTGAAGTCCCTTTTTGCAAATCCCAGAGATAAAAACAATTATTTTCCACATATACACACCTTAACTATTGTACAACATGTGTATATGTAGGTTGCACCATTACATCCCATGTACATTGGGTTTTGTGTCCAAAATTAAAAAAATAGTGTCGGGTTTCCATGTTACGTCATGGGATCCATGATCCTTGACCTTCCATATACTGGAAACGTTCTGACTCATCCCTTTAGTTCCACTTGAAGGTTATAAATGGGCCATATCCAAGATGTGGAAAAGAGGAGAAGAATTCAACTTTGAGAGCAAAGTTACTCTGAAGAAATTATTCACTTCATAGTGAGTTTGCATCCCTTTGTCCTTTTAAGTCTGAACACATTCTTCAACCCCCAAGCTCTTCCCTACTTTATTGAGAACCTCATTGTCTCTCTTATATGAGCTTGTCTTTGGTGGAGGATTGAAGTGGTGGAGGCCTAGCTGGAAGGGACTTAGTTTCTCTATTCTGAATCGTGTCGAAACGGAAGTTTGTAATTCATTCACTTCTGTTGATTACATTTTAATAAAACTACTCTTTTCTCATCCAATTAATATCTTGAAAATATTTGAATTGTTATTCCATGGGAATATTTGTTATGAATGTTGATTGATTATGTTATTAAATGTGCTAACTTTATATATTATCGCCATATGCTTGTGTTTATTGGTTTTTCAGGACAAGTTGCAGGTGTATTTCTCTGAGTCAAGTGCTCAACGGTGGACTTCATCGAACATCTGGACGATGTAGGATCTTTATCTTGTCTTGTTATCATATTTTTTAATATACAATACCTGGGATTAGAGTTGATTTCTGCAGCCATTTCCGTCTGTTGTGGTTTACCCCTTGCCATAGACATATTTTCCTCGTAACACTATTTTATTCCCCCTCTCTCATAGAATCATATCCCTTCAATGTTATCATCCCTCTCGTATTATATCCAAGGATGTATTTTTATTTAATCAATTTATGTATAGATTATAATTCTAGGATCTCCGACCTTTGATCGATATAGGATCTCCACCCTGAAACATACTGGATCACCAGCCTATCTAATGTAGTATAACTAAATTGTCATTAATAATTAATATATGTAATATTTAATATTTGTGATTGACCGTTGTGAAGGGTGTGTCTCTTCACTAAAATATCTATATAGGCCTGATCATTCATTGTTTTAAGATGAACAGGACTAATATATAATAAATACATATTTTATATATCTAGTCCCACTTGACCCCCTCGAATTGGTATGAAATCCAAGACTTTAGCATATTCATTTTTTTATAAAACAAAAAAAAGGGTGCACTCCATTCTGTCGTAGGTCCTCTCTCTACATGAAGAAACAAATATTTATTTACATGGAGGATAATATTTATAATTATTTGTGTAAAACTTAATAACGTGAAAAGGAAAAAGGAAAAAGTAATATTTCTTTACGTGGAGGATAATATTTATAAGTACTCACATCAAAGTTAATAAAATGAAAAAGAAAAAGTAAAAAGTAATCTTTATTTACATGGAGGATAATTTTTATAAATATTCACATAAAAGTGAATAGCCTACAAGTTAAAAAAATAAAAAATATAGATGCGCAATAAAATTGTTATCTTTATAAGCCACTAAATAAACCCAAGCAAGTGAAACCAAAGTCAAGAGAGGAATCCCACCACTCACCTCAACTAATACATTTTGATATATATCCTTTAAAATATTTAAAGAAATTCAACTTTGAAGGTGTAGCATTAAAAAACTAGTAAAGGGAACCATGAGAAATTTGGAAACTTCAGGGAAGGTCTCAGGTGCCACAGGAAACACGTCATCCAACACAAGCAATAAATCACTCAATAAATAATTAAATGATGAGTTAAATGAATTATAAACCTTAGTGGAGGAGATCTCCAGCAAATTTATTGGTGTATATATAAAAGAATTAAAATCCTCGATGGATGAGATCTCTAACAAACTTAGTGTTATAGATAAAATTTACAAAACGATCAATGAAATGGATGATTTCTCTAGAAGACGAACAAGGATTAAATGTGTGGGGAGAAAACAATGATTAACTCAAGGCCTATGTGGCATCATTGGAAAATGAGAATAAGGAATTAAATAGTCAGAGCTTCCACTCTCACCACTCCTTTTTTCCACCCCAAAACATTCGTCCAATTTTGGATCCTTTAATATATTTACACACAAGTTGAGATTCAATGTATTCAGATTTGATGGAGAAGATGACAGGGAAAGAACAAGGCAGATTAATCAAACTGAACGCTATTTTGAGTTACACAAGATGTGTGACAATGAGGAGAACATTTGTTTTGCATAATTGCACTTAGATAAGGTAGAAAGTGATTGGTTCTTATGGTGGCACTCAAAATCCCAATAAAGGGAATGGAAGACATTTAGGAAGAATTTTTCAGGATATTTTTGAACATCGAGGAAAATAAAATCTTTTCCATAGTCACTCGATTACAACAGGTAGGCATGGTGGATGAATTCTATAATGAGTTACATGTGTCAGCTACGTGTGTGATCAATATATCATATGATAGCCTCTTACAAATTACCATATCGAGACTGAAGGAAGAAATAAGAAACAAATTAAAACTAATATATATCAAGGATGTGGAGTAATTGAGATTAAAAGCTAGGGTGGTAGAAGAAAAATAATTCTTTTTCGGTGACCTCCTTGGTCTCATTCTGAAGAACCAAGCTTAAGGTTTACTCATGCTTATAAAGGGACTCCACCACCTAACACAGAACATGACAAAAGTTGATGTTTTAAATGTCATGCACCTAATTGGAAGCCAGACCACAAATGCAAGGGAAAAAAATTATATATGTGTGAAGTATATAGAAATAGAAACAACGACAAAGATTTAGAATATTCTAATGAAGAATCCAAAAATCCAAAAAAATCTAGCCAACAAAATAACAGTGTTTCAAGGACGAAGCATTTTGAAAGAGGGGTAACTTGAAGTATAACTAAATTCTCATTAATAATTAATATGGATAATCATTAATATTTGTTATTGACCGTTGTGAAGGGTGCATCTCTTCACTAAAATCTCTATATAAGGATGGTGATTCATTTTTTTAAGACCGACTAGAATAATATATAATAAATATGTATTTTATATATCTAGTCTCATCAGATCTCCCCCATTTAATATATGTAGAATTACATTAAATTTAGTAGTGATTAAAGATGGGATGCTACATTAAGTAGTGGTATATAAAATAGGTGTTGTACAAAATAAATTCCTCCCAATTTAGGAATGGCACTATCAAGGGAGAATGTGTTTGTAAGAAGTTTCCATGTTGCTAAATGCATGTCAAGTTTTGGAGTTGTAAATGCTAGAATTAGGTTTCTTGTGTTGGTAGATTGATCCATTGCTAATGTTGCATATGGAGAATATAGGATGTGTTATATGAGATAATTATAGTGTGGTGTGTGAAATATTATTGAATATGAATCTACTTTCAAATGGATTATATTGTTATATAAACAAAGAGCCCAAGTATCAATGTGTTGAATGGATATAAAATCACTAAGTGGAGGTGTGTTGTGAAATAAATATGGAGCCAAGAAGAAAAATACCATACTCTCATATTGTGCCAAGCTCGATGATGACTACTATCTAGAAAATCTATGAAGCACATGTGGTGTGTGATAGAGATATGGAGCTACTCTGGGATGAATTTTTTCCTTCTTGCATGGATCAAAGCTTATACATGGAGTGCATAACTGAAGTAGGGATAATTCATTATGCATTGGGTCAAGCTTCGTTCATGGGGTAAGGCTTATAATCAAAGTGAGAAAATTAAGTAGGGAATATACATCTTGCACTCAGAAAGGATTTATGCATGGAGTAGGGCTTCTACTTTGAGTACAGAAATAAAGTAGGGAAAATTCATCTTGCATGGGAAAGGCTTTCTACTTGAATAAGGGATTATACTTTTATTGCATAATTAAATTAGAGAAAAGTCATCCTATACAGGGAAAGGATTCTTGCTTCTTACATGGAGTAATGTACATGCAATGATTCTACTTTGAATGTAGAATAGAAGTAGGGAAAATTAATACTATAATGTAAATGTAGGAGGTAGTTGAGAACATTGAGTGATAACTATTCTATGTGCATTGGATGATGGCAAGTGTAAAACCCTAGACGATCCAAATTGAAATTAGAAGGTACTGGAGATGTGCTAGAATATGTCACATCATAATGGACTATCAGAGTGAATAGATTAACTATATGTAGGGCCACGCTAAGAGTAGCATTATATAAAAATGACTAGACATACCTATAATGAGTTGGAATTGTTGGAAGATTGGTTGTTGTCATTGATGTCAACCCTAGTCATGGGTTTTGGACCAGAAGATTGATGAAGTTATTTGGACATGAAGGAAAATGAAAATGAAGATACA
>JZKD02S1930177.1:442925-453356 GCA_000966675.3 Picea glauca
GAGGGGGTAACCCCCCTCTGCACTCCCCCGCATGGAAGAGTGTACATACTTCTGGGGTGTAAATAGTTCATGGGGTATAGACACGGCTGAAAGCAAAGAACTCTGAATCAGGAAGATAATCAGGCTCCACAACCAACATAATATGCGGTGAAAATGTATGATCTAGATGAACTAGAGCATTGCCTTGAACTTGAAATCATTTGTGCATCTAGGGTTGCTTGCCTTAATGCATAGACATCACAACAATGTCCCTTTTCTTCCTATCATGGAGAGGAAAACAATGTCATCAGATTCACTAGGTGAGACCATATTGAAGATGATGATATATGGAAGGCTCGTAATGGAGATCTGGATGAGAAAACTTGTATAGATAATTTGTTGGAGAATAATGTTGAAATTAGCACTTTTTTTAGATTTGTACGAGATTCTCTATCTCTTTAGATCTCAAGTGATTTCAAATACAACGATTTAGGAGTCAATTGGATTTTTTTATAGGCTATATATGTAATGCTTGTTTAATGAATGAATATGGAGTGAGTGACAAAATTGGTCTCACGATTATGTGTGTGCATCAATGTCTTTCAATGTCTTTCTATTTGTTATTAATTTGGTATTAGATAACTGGTGAGGAGAGGACATCACTATGAAAGGAGAAATCGTTGCATTTTTTTTTACTATTGGTTGTACCAACCGTGAAACCAATACGTATTTTTTGACTAGTGGTGTGTTGGGAAATCAGAGTGAGTTTTATGGACTATCTATTGTTCAATACTCTAGATTTTTTTGAGTTGTATGTAAGAGAATAATTTCATGCATGGAAGAGAGAACAATGAAGGATTCTACCTGTGTGAAGAACAACAAATGAAATATTGTTGTGTTACAACTTGATACTATTACAAATGAGAACAACAAAGAAAGAGGTTGTTGAAAGTATATGTTGTAGAGGGAGAAATATTTTTATAAAGGATCATTGTAGATCATTGGACAGAAGAGAAGAAAGAATGCTAGTCCATTGAACTATACCTTTGTTGTCTACCACTTGGAGTGATTTTTTTTTTCTCTTTGTGGTTTTGTGCTAAGTTGAGAGGTCATTGCAAAGAAGAATGTTGTGGGTTTTTACTGAGTTGAGAGGCCATTGCAAAGAAGAACAGTATGGTTTTTTTCTAATGGGTTGTTGTCTATGTGGCATGATTAGTTTGTTTTGTATTTTTTTTTTAATTATTGCCTGCAAAAGAATTTTGATCTGCATGCTAGTTGTAGATTTTGAATTGTTTGCTAAAACTTTGTAACTAAAGAAGTTTGATTTATGTGATGAGGATGAGAATCTAGACCAACACATTGTTGAGTTGTCACAAGATTGCTAAATCTTGCGAAAGTGTCAAGATCATTTTCATTTGAAAAATATTTGTTGATTGATTTGAATTTGTGAGTATAGTTGTGCAAAATATGTTAGCTAAATCATATTTAACAAAAGCATCTCATGGTGAATTTAATCTATGTGTCGTTGCAAGAGCTACAACTACATCAATTCAAGATTGGGATAAACGAGAGACTAAGACAAAAGTGTTGCTAAGAAAATCCATAAAATACACCATCATACCTCATATCAGAAACTGCAATACATCCAATGAGACATGGAAAACACTCAAATATTTGTATGAGTCAAAGAACACAAATCGAGTCATGTATTTAAAGAGTAAGCTTCCTTCTATCATGATGGAGGAGAATAAAAGTATCAGTGATTTCATTTCAAGAATCAAATATATTAAAGATAAACTTGGTAATATAGGTCAAACAATATCTAGCATTGATTTAGTCACTATAACCTTAAATGGTATGCTAGAAGAATACCCTATGTTTATTACATGTCTTGGAGTGAGGGAGAAGGCTCCTAATTTTGAAGAATTGAAACGTATGATTATGGAGGAAGAGAGGTGAAATAAATGTAATCAAAAGTCTCAAAGTTCTAATCTTTCATTTATGGAGAAAGGGAAAGTGCCTTCTTGAGGAAATCAATGGGAAAGAAACAAGGGAAGTAAGTCACCATATAGAAATACACCTTATGGAAATCCACCACATGCAAAGCCACAACAAGGTATGACACCTTTAAAGTTTGATACAAATGCTAAAAGGAATGATGCATGTTCTTACCGTGGAAAGTTTGGACACTAATCTAGATATTGTTTTAAAAGGAAGTATGGTGAATACAAACATAGAAACATAAGGGATAATGGTAATTTTGTTGATGGAGGAGAAAGAATGAATGATGATTCCAAAAATCTCAGATTATTTATTTCATATGTTGCCTTGTCCGCTGAAAAAGATGATTCAAATGCATGGTTTGTTGATTATGGTGCCTCCATACTTATGTCTTATAATAAGAATTGGTTTGAAAATTATCATGAAACAAATAATGGTGCTAATATATATCTTGGGGATGATATATCACATCAAATTAAAGGATATGGTGATGTATCTGTGACATTACCAAATGGTTCTGTTAATAAGATTCAAAATGTGATGTATGTTCCTTGCATAAAGAAAAACTTAAAATCAATCTCCACCATAACATATCAAGATTTGAAGGTAGAATTTTTAAACTCACATTATATGGTAATAGATATGAAGGATCATTACAAGATTATTGCAATAGGAGTCAAATTCATAGGGTTATACAAGCTTGATGTGAATAACAAGAGTCATCAAGCGTTGGCATCCACAACCATGACAACAGAGGTTTTATGGCACCAAATGTATGACCACCTTAACTACCATAATTTGTTACTACTTCAAAAACAAGGATTGGTGGAAGGAATTCAATTGCTTAAGAATGAACACTAAACATGTGAAGGGTGTGCATTAGGGAACATGCATAGGGAATAATTCCTTGTTCATACAAATAAAAGAAAAAGAGATATTCTTGAAATTGTACATACATATGTGTGTGGTCCTATGTAGAAAACATCTCTTGGTGGAGCATACTATTTCTTGATTCTTATTGATGATTGTAGAAAATATACATGAGTTTATTTTTTGAGAAAGAAAAGTGATGTATTTGAACACTTTGAAGAGTTTAAAAATACGGTTGAGATACAAATAGGGAAATACATAAAGATCCTTCGATCACATCAAGGGAGAGAGTATACATCTAGTGTATTCATCAAGTACTACAAATCTCACGTAATTGTACAATAATATATGGTGCCAAATACTCCACAACATAATGGAGTAGTTGAGAGAAAGAATAGAACCTTACTGGAATGTGATCGAAGCATGATAAAAGGTAAAAATATTGTAAATGGTTTTTGTGTTGAAGCTATTAGTACTATTTCTTATTTGAAAATTAGAATTCCAAATAAAATTCTAGACCATAAAACTCATTTTGAATCTTTTTATGGTTACAAACCAACAGTAAGCCATTTAAGAATATTTGGAAGAAAAACGTTTTCTCATGTTCCTAAAGAGGATAGGAGAAAACAAGACGCAAAATCAATCAAGTACATTTTCATTGGCTAATGTTTTGATCACAAAGCATACAAGATGCTTGATCCTTGCACACATAAAGGTTTTTCAAATAGAGATGTGTTATTTCATGAGCATACAAATGAAGGTCATAAGGTGGATAGTTATGATGGATGTCATACTCCTTATGATCATGACAAAAGTGTCAAAGAAGAAGAATAACAAGAACAAAAATAGGAGGAAGAACTCAATGATATGGACACTACAAGCAGCCAAAGTACACCAGAAGGAGAAGATTCACCACAAAGAAGAAGAAGAGGTGAAAGCAATTAAGTAACAAGAAGGTCATCATGCAAAAATCATCTAGCTAAAAGGTATAAAGACTATGCTTTGATGGTTGAAGTAATGGATGTCATAGAACCTTTGAATTTTAAAAAATATAATGAGAATAAAGAACGGAGAGATGCAATGAAGGAAGAATATGAGTCCATAATGAAAAATGATACTTGGAAATTAAGAGAATTGCACAAAAAAAAAAGTTCCTATAGGATCCAAATGGTTGTTTAAGCCCAAATTTAATGCTGATGAAAGTATATATAAATATAAAGCTCGATTGGTTGAAAAATTATGTTCACAAAAAGAGGGAATAAATTATGAGGATACCTTTTCACCCATAGCTAAGCTAAATACAATTAGATTAATGATTGCATTATTACAAAACATAGTTGGAAAATTCATCAGCTATATGTTAAGTATGCTTTTCTAAATGGGGAACTAAAGGAAGAAGTGTTTCTTTCTCATCTAGAAAGATTTGTAAAGAAGGGTCAAGAAAACCTTGTTTGTAAGTTAAAGAAAACCTTATATGGACTAAAATAGACATCGAGATCTTGGTATGTGAAGATTGAATATTTATTAAATTATCAGAAAGGTTTTAAGAAAAATATGAGTGACCCTAACATTTATATCAAGTAAGATCAGAAGGCGAATGTTTCTTTGATTTCCTTATATGTTGATGATCTTATTATAACATGCAATGCATCTCAATTAATTGATGAAATTAAAAGACAATTGTCACAAGTTTTTGAGACGAAATATCGGTGAGTTAGATTATTGCTTAGGTCTTGAAATATGGAGAGAAGGTGGTGAGGTTGTTGAAATAATGTAACTGCAAAGAGTATTCTTATTATTATTGATATATTATTCAAAGGATCAATCCCCATTGTGTATTGATCATGTCAATTATTGTAATAGGACCAAATCTCCTTTTGCAGAATGGTCAAAAGACAATTGTAATAGGCAGAATAAGAAGTCAGCCCCAACAGATATTAAAGAGGCCCAGAAATATAATAAAGGTGGGTCTACCCACCCAGTTTGAGAAGTCGGCCCTACCAGTGAAGAGACACTTCACACGTGCTAGACTTGTATAAATAAAGGAGGCTAGCACCTCACTTAGACACAACTCACTTGCTCATTTTGAGAGACAAGTTCAGATCTACTACTGGAGAAGAAGGAGAGAGAGAGTGGCACATATCTAGGAGAGGACCTTATGTATTAGCATAAGATATCTCTTGGCATTGTATTGGCTATCTATATTACTGAAGTTTTGCTGGGTTTTCTTCCCCTAGAGGGTTTCCCAAGATAAATGTTGTGTCTCTTGTGATTGTGTATTTCTCAGTGATCTTGGATTATGCTATTGTTATCTAATGAAATGTAGATATCTATAAAAATGGCTTAAACATTAACATGGTATCAGAGCCAAGCTGAAGGAAGCATCTTTCACAACTGAAAAACGTCAATGTTACCGTACATGAAAATTAGGGCTTTTTGATGGTGAAGCTTTTCATCCCAAAAACCATCTAGAAAAGTGTGCCCTCCCATAAGGATTAGTTTGACACTCTTAGTGAACCTTTTCAGTGGTTAGATCTCCTGGAAAGTGAAACTCTAATTTCACAAAGTACCAAAAGTACTAGAAAACCAGTGTACTAGAAGTACCAAAAGTACCAGAGTACCAGAGGTACCAGAAACACCAGTCCAGAAATCTACAGATCAGATTTGAAGGAGAAAAAGTTGGATTTTCTCAGATCCAAACACACCAGGGTGCTTGCCTCAGCCAAGCGCACCTCTTGGTAAGTTTAGTTTTTTATTTTGAGGACTTTCATTTTTTGGTCATTTTCCTAGCTCTAGGTAAACATGTCTGCAAGCGTTAAGCTTGTTGACAAGTTAGAGGGAGTGGAAAACTTCCATTCCTAGAACTATAGGATTGGCCTCATTATTTAGGAGAATGATCTAGCAAGATTCATCAAAGAAGAAGTATCGGAACCCGACGATGCTGTAGAAAAGGCAAAGCATCAAAAGGACACAATAAGGGCCAAAAGAATCATTGCATATTCAATCAAAAACCACCTGATTCCTTATGTGTCATCCAAGAAGACTCTGAAAGAGATTTTTGATGTCTTGAACATACTATATGAAGGAAAGAACATAAACCAGAAGATGAATTTTAAAACTCAACTGAAGAAGACAAGGATGCAAAAAGGAGAAATGATTCAGGAATACTTCTCCAGAATCTCAGAATTCAAAGAACATATAGAAGCTATTGGAGATAGCATAGACAAAGACAAACTCATAATGACGCCCCTAAATGGTCTCACAAGACCTTGGGATGCTTTCATCCAAACAATATGTGCCAGAAAGGAGAAACTAAAGTTTGACAGTCTATGAGAAGAATGCATCCAAGAAGAAATAAGAGTAATGAATCAGGAAGCGTTACTAGAAAGGGATGATGATCAATCCCTAGCTACTCACACCAAAGGAAGAAGGAAGAAACCCTACTTCCAAAAGGAGACTCATAAAGAGCCTCAACAATCAAATAATTTCAATCATAAAGAATCTCATCCAAGGAGATTTTAGAAGAGAGGACAACAAAAGGAAAGAGACTACTCATTTGTACAATGCTATCATTGTGACAAGATGGGACACATTGCGAAGTTTTGTCCAGCCAGATGAGAAGAATACAAGAGAAAACATAAGAGGCTCCATGCCCATTTATTCGAAGATGAGGAGCCACCCGCAAAGATGATAAGAGAGCAGATCAAAGACCATGACTTGATCTTGGCCCTCTCATGATCTGTAACACCTAGAGAAGACACTTGGCTCATTGATAGTGGTGCATCCAAGCAAATGATGGGACAAAGAAATATTCTCTCTTGTATCTCAGAAAAGAAGTTTTCTCAGCAAGTGACACTTGGTGATTATTACCAATATCCCATCAAGGGAGTGGGAGAATAAAACCATAAACTGAATTTAGGGAATTCACTAAAAATGAAGGGCGTACTATATGTGTCAAGCTTGAAGAAGAACCTACTCTCCATTTCATATTTAGAGAAGAAAGGCTTCAGAGTTGCCTTTATAGATGGAGAAGTTCTTATGTGCGCTAAAGGAGAAACCTTAAATGAAGCAATCATCATTGGAAATGAAGAAAATGGCTTGTATAAACTAAAGGGTCACTCAAAGGTTGCCATGACCCATGCCATTGAAAACTCATGTGAACTTTGGAATAGAAGGTTGGCCCACATCAACTACAAGGTACTACCATACATATGCAAAATGGTTATAGGTTTAACAGAACTCAAAGGGGACCATAAAGGCGTATGCAATGGATGTGCACAAGGGAAGAATATCAAGAACCTGTTTCTGAAGAGGAACAACAAGATAGAAGGAGTCCTAGAACTCATCCATTCAGATGTGTGTGGACCAATGAATTCATCCTCCATTAGCGGGTATGTATATTATGTATCATTCATTGATGATTACTCTCGTAAAACCTAGATATATTTCTCGAAGACTAAAGATGAAGTGTTCAGTAAGTTCATGGAATTCAAAGCCTTGATAGAGAACCTTTCTAAAAGAAAGATCAAGATACTCAGGTCAGATAATGGAGGAGAATATACCTCAAAAGAATTTTTGAAATTCTGCAAAGATGTTGGGATCAAGAGGGAACTCACTACTCCCTATAATCCCCAACAAAACAGTGTAGCTGAACGAAAGAACAGAACCATACTGGAAGTTGTGAAGACTATGATCCATGATCAAGATCTTCCTATGTGTTTATGGCCAGAAGTAGCAATGGCAGGTGTTTATGTGCAGAAATGATTATCCCATAGTGCACTTGGGCTCAAGACACCAGAAGAGATGTTCACCGGAATGAAGCCAGAGGTAAGCCATCTCAAAATATCTGGTTGTCTAGTGTTTATTCATATACCTAAAGAAAGGAGAAACAAGCTAGACCCTTCAGGAAAGAAGGGAATATTTGTGGGATACTGTGAGGTCTCCAAGGCCTTCAGAATCTATATACCAGGTCAACATCACATTGAGATCAGTAGGGATGTGACCTTTGATGAAGATGCAATGCTGAAGAAATCTAAACTATGCCAGCTTGAAGAGGTATATGAAGAGGAACCCGTAATCCCCAGTACTACAATGAGGGAGGTTCCCAGAGCTGCAGAACTAGTGAGGGAACTTGTAACTTCCCCTGATGAGGAACTTATACAAGACCATGATATAGTAGAAGTGCAAGAACCTCCTTAGATGATGATCCACCATAAAATAAAGCTATCTTGGGTTAGAGAGATTATTCAAGATGGAGAGAAGTACAGTGTTCCCCAAGGAACTATGAAACAGGTGAAAAGACCAAAGTCGTTCTCCAGTTATATGGCTTTGATGTGTGATCTCCTAGAAGAGGAGCCTACCTACTTTGAAGAAGCTATTCAGAGGAAAGAATGGACAGATTCCATGACAGAGGAATACCAATCCATAATGAAGAATGACGTATGGGAAATAGTTCCCAGGCCAAAGAATAAAGATGTGGTATCCTCCAGATGGCTCTTCAAAATAAAACATGTTGCTGATGGAAGTATTGAGAAGTATAAAGAAAGATTTGTCACTCGTAGATTTTCCCAGAAGGAAGACATTGACTATGAAGAGACATTCTCTCCTATGGTCAGATACACTTCGATCAGAACCATTATAGCTCTTGCAGCTAAGATGAAGTGGAAGCTACACTAGATCGATGTGAAGACATCTTTCCTAAATGGTGTTATCGAAGAGGAAGGGTATATAGAGAAACCTCAAGGATTTGAGGTTGAAGATAGGAAGTCTCATGTCTGCAGATTGAAGAAAGCCTTATACAGATTGAAGCAAGCTCCTAGATCTTGGTATGGCCATATAGATAGTTTCTTGATGAGCTTAGGCTTTACCAAGAGTAAATCAGACTCAAATCTCTACTTCAAAATCATGAATAATGAGCCACTAATCTTATTGCTATATGTAGATGACTTATTCTTAACCGGAAAAGAAAATTTCATCACTGAATGTAAAAAGAGACTTGTCTTGGAATTTGAAATGAAAGACCTTGGCCTAATGCATTATTTCTTAGGTCCTGAGGTATGGCAGAGTCTTGAGAGGATCTTCCTTAACCAAGGGAAGTATACAGTCGAAATCTTGAAGAGAATTGACATGTTGGAATGCAAGTCCATGAATACACCCATGGAAGCGAAGCTGAAGCTGTTGGTCGATACTTCGTCAAAATTGATTGATGCCACATTGTATAGATATATTATTGGATCGTTGATGTACCTGACGAACACTAGACCAGAAATTTGTTTTACCATGAACACCTTGAGTCAGTTTATGGTAGAACCCAAATGTGTTCACCTACTGGCTACAAAACATGTGATGAGGTACCTTAAAGGTATAATAGATTGTTGTCTCAGCTATGATGGAGACCATGATTTCACATTGAGTGGATATACTAATGCGGATTGGGAAGGAAGTGTTTCTGATAGTAAAACCACTTCAGGATGTTGTTTCATTTTGGGATCAGCTATGATCTCATAGAAGAGTAGAAAGAAATCTAGTATTGCTCTCAGCACAGTGGAAGCAGAATACATTGTTGCATGTTCTTCCAACTACAAAGCTATATGGCTTCGAAAGTTGTTGATCGGCCTATTTGACTTAGAGATGAGAGAAACCTTGATTCTATGTGACAACTAGAGCTGCATAAAGAAGAATCCTATATTCCATGACAGATTGAAGCACATAGAGATCCGTTATCATTACATCCATGACATGGTACAGAGAGGAGCCTTAAAGCTCCAGTACATTAGTAGAGATGAACAAGTCGCTGACATGTTGACCAAGCCCCTATCTCATGTGAAGTTTGAGTACTTTTGAGATAAGCTTGGAATAGTCCGAAATGACCTTCCTCAAAAGGGGGAGTAGTTGTTGTGATGAGATATTCCATGCTTCCGACCTTGTGGTTGTGACGTAAAGAAGGACGTGTACCTTGCTTCTGACCCAATTGTCATACGTAAAGCAAGATGAGATGTGTTCCTTGCTTATGACCCAGTTGTCAGACGTAAAGCAATATGAGATGTGTTCCTTTCTTTTTACCAAGTTGCCAGACGTAAAGCAAGATGAGATGTGTTCCTTGCTTCTAACCCAGTTGTTAGATGTAAAGCAAGATGAGATGTTCCTTGCTTCTGACCCAGTTGTCAGACGTAAAGCAAGATGCAATGTTCCTTGCTTCTGACCTAGTTGTCAGATGTAAAGCAAGATGATATGATGAGACTAGCACTGAGCTTCCAGGTTGATAGTTGTGACGTAAAGCCAGTCTAGTATCCTGCTTCTGACCGGATAGTTGTGATGTAAAGCAGGATGAGTATCTTGCTTCTAGCCTGAGTGTTGTGACGTAAAGCAAGACATTGTGATGAGACAAGTACTGAGCTTCCAGCTTGACAGATGTGATGTAAAGTCAGTCTTGTATTATGATGAGCCAACCTTGTGCTATGATAATGATGTAATGTCCCCACTTTGGGACATCATCACAGGGCAGAGACTTATGATGACCAGAGTAGCCAGATGGATGTTATAGCGAGTAAAGGGGTATTTGAGAGGCATTGTGGGGTCCAG
>JZKD02S1930177.1:471384-482869 GCA_000966675.3 Picea glauca
ATCAATCCCCATTGTGGATTGATCATGTCAGTTATTATAATAGGACCAAATCCCCTTTTGTGAATTGGTCAAAATACAATTGTAATAAGCAGAATAAGAAGTCAGCCCCGACAGATATTAAAGAGGACCAGAAATATAATAAAGGTAGGTTTACCCACCCAGTTTGAGAAGTCAGCCCTGCCAGTGAAGAGACACTTCACACGTGCCAGACTTGTATAAATAAAGGAGGCTAGCACCTCACTTAGACACAACTCACTTGCTCATTTTGAGAGACAAGTTCAGATCTGCTACCGAAGAAGAAGGAGATTGAGAGAGGTGCATATCTAGGAGAGTACTTTCTATATTAGCATAAGAGATCTCTTAGCATTGTATTGGCTATCTATATTAAGGAAGTTTTATTGGGTTTTCTTCCCCTAAAGAATTTCCCAAGATATATGTTGTGTCTCTTGTGATTGTGTATTTCTCAGTGATCTTGGATTATGCTATTGTTATCTAATGAAATGCAAACATCTATAATAATGGCTTAAACATTAACAGAGGTCACACAAAGGAAATATACAAGGGAGTTGCTTAAAAGGTTCAATATGAGTCAATTTAAAGTAGATTCAATTCCTTTAGAACACAAACCTAAACTCTACAGTGATGATGGGGCCCAAATATAGCATATTTTGTGAGCATCATGAGTCAATTCATGACCAAGCTTCATGAAATCCATTGGTTAGGAGCAATAAGAGTATTTAGATATTAGAAATGGACTATTAATTTTGGTATTAAATATACTAATGAGTTCGATGTTAAGTTGACAGGTTATTCTCATTCATATTGGGTCGAAAATCCCGATGAAAGAAAATAAACCAAAAGATACACATTCAACATTGGTTAGTGAATCTTGTCATGGAGCAGTAAGAGACAACGGATAGTTTATTTGTCATCAACTAAATCTAAATACAAAGTCTTGTATAGTGCTACTTGTGAGCGAGTTTGGTTGAGACAAATTGTTGAATATATGAGAGAAGAATAAAAAATCCCAATGATTATTAAATGTGATAATCAGAGCTCCATCAAACTAGCCAACAATTGTGTGTATCATGCCAAATCAAAGCACATTGAGACCCAATATCATTTTATAAGGGAAAAGATGCAATCAAAGGGGATTGATATAATTTATTGTAATACAAATGAAAATATGGATGACATCTTCAGTAAGCCTCTTGGAAAGGAAAAGTTTGAAATATTTAAGAATCACTTAGATGTTGTAGAGAACTCATTTCTCCATTAAGGGGGAGTGTTGGAGAATAATGTCAAAAATAGCATTTAGTTATAGATGTTTACGAGATTCGATTCTCTATCTCCTTATATCTCAAGTGATTTCAAATCCAGAGATTTAGGAGTCAATTGGAATCTTTGATAGGATATATATGTACTATCCGTGAGTGGGACAATTAGTCACACGAATATGTGTGTGCATAAATGTCTTTACGTTTGTTGTTAATTCAATTGATAGAGAAGTTCCCACAACCAAATTTGTTTGTGTGTCACCGTTGTAGCAAGTCCTTCACTCTTCCATCATGTTGTACCTCTACCCAGAGTTTGAAGTCCAATTACCCAAATAAGAAGGCTACTACCCCAAAAATAACGTATAGGTGAATTCACTTGTTTGGAGGCTACTCAACCAAAATAATAGGGCATCACCAGCATATTGAAACCATACAAAGGCAGCAGTGGTCAAATGGTGATCCCAGTATGACCGTTAAAATAACCCATGGGAGATAAAAAGTCAGGTTGGATGTCCTTGACGATACTGGTTTGCTTTTATTAAAGAGTATCCAAGCTTCCAAAGTTTGAGATCGACCGCTAGCAGTTATCTGTGAGCGGCATGTAGGATTGGCTACTGAGATATATCAAAAACTTGGCAATGTTGGTGCTTGGGTGCATAACTTCCTTACTACGGTCATGAAATATGAGCAAGATCTATGGGCATGTTGTATAGTGATTTTGGGCAAATCTGGAACCCTAGGAAAACCCTCTAAACATAGGGTTTCTGGAACCTCGAGCTAATGGAATCACTTGGCTTCTTAATTGTGATCAGATTGCAAAAATGGAGTCATGTTCTTGTAACCCCAACGCACAAAAAGTATGGGAGATTCCTGAAACTCAACGTTTGCAAGAAATCACTTCCGATTGTGGAGTGCTTCGATCCCTGTACTTACTTATTTTATATTGCTGCGTACTTATTTGGGGATTACTATATGAACCATTGAAAAGTTGCAGCCTTATATGATAAGCATCTATATGAGTTATGTATTAGTTGGCTCTGTATATCTGCATGAGGGAAACACCAAAGAAAATTCTCGACTAGGGAAGAAAATGTACAGATCCGAACCAGTGGATAGGCATGCTCTTAATGGTGGATAGGCATGCTCTTTGGGTGGGAGGGAGAGTAGGGCTGGAATTAGTATTCTGACACAAAATTCTGTAAATTTGAGGTGACACCATAAGAGCTTCACATCAAAAATCAATATATTAAAAAAGCTCTGATATTTAACTTTAAACAAAAAGTATAGAAATAAGGGTAGATAAGTTTCAAACAAGAATAAAAAAATGAGCTAAGTATGAAGTTGAAGAGAAAAACTAATTTGTTCATTATGGTTGGACAGTAATCTTTATAAAGAATTGCAATGGGTTTACTAACTTGTTCATTATGGTTGGATACTAGTCTTTATAAATAATTTCAATGGTGAAAGAGAAAACAATTCAATACTAACGAATTTCAATTGTGAAGAGAAAACAATTCAGTAAAGGTGCAAGTAATTGACTAACGTGCTACATAGATTTGAACACAAAAGGAGTATCCTCAATGTAATAATAAATAACTAGAAAGATCCCTTTAAATCATAGACATTGACATGAACATAAGAGGAATGGTATGTGCATCCTCCTTGGTGAAGTTGATCACAAGAGGAATGGTAAGTGCATCTTCCTTGGTGGAATTAATAGGACAATTTGCATCACGTGGTGGCTTCAACCTCTTTCCATGTATGTTTAAACAAAAGAATAGTAGTTATGAATAGTAACTCATATTTTTAAGAGATAACAATCTTTAAATATTTATGTATTTTTTAATTTTATGTTATATTATTTTTTTTTTCAATTAATTATTAATAATACAAGTTAGTATAAATTGTAATTACAAACTATTATTACATAAGGATATGTTATAACTTATTAAGTTAATAAATTAATCAACAATCATTCATTATTAATTATTAATTTTATTCAAAATTAATAGATAAATTATATATTAAACTAAATTTGTATTTTAATCTATTTATTTACTTTTATTTTATTAAATTTATAGTTAAAAGTTGATGTGTTTTGGAATTATATTTTGTTTTGTTTTTAACTTAGTTTACAAAACCGTGACTTGGTGTCAATCAAAGGCCGCATGCTCTTTACAACAGTCCCTGATGACAACTCGCACTTCCTCCCTCATCTCAATGCAAAGACAATAAATGGACCAACCTTTGAGCGGATCCAATCACCAATGTAGGAGCTAAGGCTCGGTCGGGAAAGATGCTTCCAATCAATAGAAGTGACCTCCACACATAAATTCGCCACAACAAGGTCAACCTCAGCTTGGACAATACCATCTCACAAAAAACCATGGCAACTCTCCTCAAATGGAAAGGCCAACAAAAAATCACTGGGCCACTTCAGCTTTTAATTGGGTTCATTCATGAAGCAACAAATAACATTTAATTGGGTTCATTCATGAAGCAACAAAGAACAAAGCACAATTGGGGCTTTCTTTGAGATTTTTTTTCACCGAGTTTATATCACTATGTTCATAAGAATAGGAACCTTTATCATGTGTCTCTCTCACTCTCCTATTGGGGTCATAATGGACAGAGGTCGCTCTAGCAACAAAGGTCGTCGTTCCTTTACGCTCTTTCATGTCCCAAGAACTCGCTCAAAATCCATCCGAGCAACAGAAATTTATCAAGTCCAAACTCCTTTTCCAACCTGAGAGGCCCTGGAGGAGTTGGAGGTAGATGCTCGCCAAGAAAGACAAAATACTCTTGAAAATAAAATTGAATAAAAATTGTTGGATTGGATACTTGGGTCAATTTTGGAATTCTATGTTTTTTTTTTCTTAACTTAGTTTGCACAACCTCGACTCAGGTGCCAATAAGAGGCAATCTACTCTCTACAACAGTCATCGTGATGGTTTCTCACATTCCTCCCATCATCTCAACATAGAGACAATAAATGGGCCAACCTTTGACCAGCTCCAATCATCAATGGAGGAGCTAAGGCTCGGTCGGAAAGCATGCCTACAGTCAATAGAAGTCATTTCCACACAGAAATTTGTCACCACAGGGTTAGCCTCAGCTTGGATAGTATCATCTCACAGAAAACCATGGCGGTGTGACAAACAAACTTCTTTGACAATTATAAGAATATCCAATTTAAGTAGGATAAAATAAGGTAATCCATTTAGGATGAAATAATATTATATTGAGTAAAATGTATAAGAATGAAATATGAGATTACAATGACAATGAGGACCATATATACCCATGCAGAGGTGTCCTTTCATTAATAGACATGTCTTTTCATTATGATGTATTAATTATTGTTATTTAATTATTATTTATTTGTATTTATGTTTGTTACATAGCCTTCCCCTTTATAAATGTTTTTTCCTCAAAGCATATTTATGGAGAGGCCTATGAATTCGTTCTAGCTTGCAATATATTCACATGATTCTCTGTTTGGTGTTGTCAAGATTGACAATACAAGACTATATGAGTGACGAAGAGTTGAGCAAAACTGTCAAACTGTGAAATGGTTAGACCATCCTAAATCAATCTTTTGCGGAAGGTTGCTCTTCCACAATGAAGTGTTATCATAACACTTAATTGCACTGGTATCAATATTTTTCGAACGATAAGTTGGTTGTTCTCATCCTGAATGAAATTGATATTCTAATTTGTTAAGATATATTCTCTTATGATTTTTATGTTGATAAGGAGTTCTTATAACATTATTTTCCCTTATCATGTTTGTATTGTTTTCCTAGTTTAATTTCGGTATATGATTTTCTTCTTTATACGTTGATGTTACTTTCTTGATTGTTATATTTACACTTGAAATTTCCATCATTTGTACTGAACCATCTTAGTAGTTGATTTATTTAGTTGTCTTGTCATATTCGTGAGTTGTGATAATAATTGGATCTGTATTTGTTCCTTTCTCCTCAACTTGGATTCTTTCCCTTGAAGACTTCGATACTTCCTCCTTGCTAAGTTCTTCAAACTTATCTTCCAACGAATTCTTATAATTCTTTATCTTCTTAATCTGTGTGACAAAATTTTCATTATGAACCTTTAGGAGTGAGTTTTCTTCCTCGTGTGATTTCTCGATTGATCTAAGAGGATCTAAAAGGGAAAAAAATAAAAGTCATCAAATCTTAGCAAAAACAACTCCATGTCAAATTTCTCATCGCAAGCTTTCCAACGGTGCAAACGACACCTCAAACGGAGTTCGAACGAAGAAGTTATGGTGAGTCAAAGTTTTAGTCAAACTAGTCAAAGTCAAAGGGTGACATCATCATCCGTGCTTCTGATGTCAGCAACTAACTGTGTAGAGATGATGTCACAATTATGTCATGCTGATGTTAGCAGGTCAACGTTGCACCACTTAGGTACTGACATGTGGCAGGATAATTTGGCATTTTGGGTGGCCACTTGGGCCTATTAATGGGTGACACGTGGCACCCCTAGGTTTCTCCACATGGAACCACCTAGGAGTTTCCATGTGGCACCCCGAAAAATGCCCAAGGAGGGCTCAATCTTGAAAAATAAAAAATATATATATTAAAAGGTCATCGCACCGACCGTTGGCCCCCATATCCGGCGCATCCAAAATAACTCGGCAGACACTTGTCCATTATCCGTTAGTTATACTTTTAATATAGAATCTACCCATGGGATTTTGTAATATAGTCGAGTTATTATATTATGGTTGTTATACCATATAACAACGACATGTTTATAAACATGTATCCATTATAACAAAGTGCCAAAAGGTGGAGGCCCACAGGTTTGAACTCGGGACCTCTCGCCTGACATTAAACGTTTGTTACCAATGGACCAAGCCACAAGATTGGTATATCCACCTAGATTTTTTTATTTAATCCTAGTTTTACCATCCATTCAGGGGTCTAAGCCCAAGTATAGTCCAAGAATGAATTACGATACAAGTACATGAGCCATAATTGCAGACTCTCGGTGTGATTACGAGGTGAAGAGCTCAGGAGGGGCTTGGGATGAGAAGTGTCAAAATTTCATGATTTGATAGACATTTCTACATGTTTTCTCGCCACGAGTCCATCGGTGATGTATGTTTTTGCATCTAGGAAACAGATCTGAAGGTCATTTTCAGACTTGAGGTATAATGATGTATTTATGCAAATTTTAATGTTGAGAATAATATAAAGCTTCTCCACTTTGAAGAAAGGCCCGTAGATGTAGTCCATGATGGACAAACTTCTTTATCAAGCTATTGTGTTATTGTCTCATTTCTCTTGTTTTCTCCATATTTCTCCCTTCTTTAATTAATGTTGCACATAAGCTTTGATTCATACTCTTAATGCAATTTATGTAATGTTATCAATGAAAATATCTCAGATCATGTTGGTGTCAGAGCAGTCTTTTTTAACTTAAATTATGAGTTTGAATGCTTACCAGGGCCAAGCTCAAAGTAGGTAAAGGAAAACTAAATACTTTCAACCCAGAGAATAGATTCACAACTTGAGGAAAGAAAATTGAGGATGAATAACTTCGTACAGAATATGAGAATAATTTTCACAAGGCTTTCTACTGCATGTCAAATATGGTATAAAAATTGTTTGCAGATTACGAGAAGAGAGTTGCAAAGAAGAAGGAGAAGAAGAAAGTTAAAGAAGAGAATAATAGTTCAGTGAACCATAGAATTGGAGGAGATCCTCCTAAGCCTCCATCACCATATTCAAGTTCAAGCTTTTCTTCATCTTCCTCTCATTCTCATCATTTCTATTTTTCATCCAAGTACTTCTAAAAAGTCATTGTTGAAACTAGATGTGAAATTTAATTTTCCCATGTTTAATGGAGAAGCTAATGCAGATAAGCTTAATAATTGGATCAAACAAATCAAAGTTTTTTGTCATGTATAGCATATCGAAGAGCAAGAGGCAAAGATCTAGTTGGATTCTCTTCAACTGGAAGGCACAACCCTTGTATGGTGGGAGAGCAAACTTCAGAAAGGTAGCAAACATAATGGTAAATTATTTTCTTCATGGTCTGAACTTAAACATAGTTATCAACTTAACTAGAACTCTACATAGTTCTCGTTTTTTGGGGGGTCCAATTTTTTACCCCATTTTTAAAAATGGTTCTACCGGTAGCACCCCCCCTCCATTTTTAGATAATTTTTTGATATTTAAAATTTTTCAATACACAATGTTTCCACATTATTTTTTAAATGTTTATTTTTTATTTATTTTCACTTCTTCTTTTTTTATTCAACTGTGTTTTTAGTCATTTTTTCATGCTTCTTTCAATATTAAAAATATTTTTTACTATTTAATTTTTTTAAGTTACGATTTTTCATATAATTTTGTCTCCTTAATTAATTTATTGTTCCATACTTTTTAAATACAGTGAAAAACATCATTTTTAACACATTGTTTACCTTTACTTCAATACATCAAAAAAAAAATGTAGTTAAATAACACTACTTTTGAATATTTACCAAAAAAATACACATTTTATAACCATATATAATAAAAAAAACCTATACATTTTTGTACACCTTCCTTAAAGTAACATGTCAAATAAATCATTTTTATGAACATAATTGAACAAAAAAAGTCAAAATTCTATAAAACAATTATCATTTTCTTTCATATTTTTATGCAAGTAAAAAATGACAACATTTAATAAAATTTTCCAATAGATAGAGATTCACATATAAATAAAACGAAAAAAAAAAAAAAACTCATCATAAAACAACAATAGATACATCTTTATTCTTATTTCAAAATCTGAAAGTCAAAACATTACAGTTATAGCTCATCAAAAATTTGCAAAATTGAGCATCGTCTTCAAAGGAATATTAAAACTAATTAACAGTATCATATACCTCAAATTCATCATTCTCAACAGAAACATTATCATCCTCTTCAATGTCATTTTGTACTTTCATTGTGTCATTTTGTTCCTCCATTGGTTCTTTAATATTCGCAAGTTCTCCAAAGTGATCATTTCCAATCATTCCTCCTAATGGTAGTTGAGGCTCCTTTGACAAGTTTTCCACCTTTGATTCACTAGAATCTCCTTTCCTCAAGCCAACTTCTTGCATTTCAATTGGAAGAGATGGAAGAACATTAATTCTTTGTTCAATAAAACTGCATTGCATTGAGTCACTTTCAATGGCTATGCAATTACTTCCTTTATGTATAAAACACGCTAATGGTGTACCTAATCACCAAATACAAAATAAATAATGAAGTTATATACCATAAAAAGACATAAACTAAAAATAATATAAGATTGAAATATAATTTCATAAATATTATATCATAATTCTTACTTGAACCCGAGAACAATGCCAAAACCCAATATCCTTCATATGAAAATGTATCTTTAAGATAATTAATTAATACTTGTGGTTTTTTATAAATGTTAACCATCTCTCATTTCAAATCTTTTTCCTCATATGTTAGCTTTCTAACCACAAAATTGTATACCAATATACCACTAGTAGTCTCTCCATCTTTTGCATTGACAAGAATAGAATTATAAGAATCATCTTTTGTCTAGGTTGCAATATGTAGACTCTCAAAATCATGTTTAAATGATTCTCTATTGGAGCTCTCAATATTATGTTTGTGCCTGTAACATAAATAAGTGAAAATTCAATTAACTTGTGAATTAATAAAATTGTTTTCTAATCTTCTAAACATACACTTTCAATATATTACTAAATAAATTGCATCATTGTCTTTTCTTTCCCCTTGAAGCTTGATTGTACTAATATTTGTTGTGTGTCTGAATGAAATACTAAAAATCTCCAAAATGGTGATGTTGTAACTTCTGTAAATCTCATAACCACTTTATTGAAAGGTTGGTAAGTATAAGACTGAGTATCATGTCCAATGTTTTGGATATTATAACCATGAGGGATATCTACAATAACTAGGGATTATTCATTTTTAGGGACAATATTTGTAAGTTGTTCAAAATCACCTAATATCACTTTATATTGAACAGTTTCAATCCCATTCCAAATGTAGCGATCAAGGGTGTCATCAAGTTGAAAATTTTGAACACATCTCCTTGTTTCTCTTTCAAACTTAGTTTTTTTAATAAAACTTTTGAAAGTTTCAGGTACTCCATTTGCATTCTTCTTTGGAATATTTAATGAAACAAACAAACATATAGTTATATATCTATAACTATTAAAATATAAATAAATTAACTTCCAAACAAATAATATGAATGTAATAAATCAACATACATTTTTGAATGCAACAAAAAATTGTTTCAATGTTGCTAAAGAGCTTGAATCTAGATAGTTGAGTTTAACATCATCCCAACTTCTTCATTCAACATCTTGACCATTTCCTCTTGTATTCTCATATACACCTTGTGATAAAATAAATAAAAAATAATGTTAAATTGAAAAAAAATAATTTTCTTGTCCTAACATAAATAAAAATAACTCAACAAACTTACTTTTTAAATTCATCACACTTTTGTTCCATTGACAATTCTCCCGACCTAACACGTGATAATATAGTTATGATAAGTTTATCATCCTTCACTTCTTGTATTGATCTCCAAGGTGTTATAGTCATATCATCTGCAATATTTTTTATGTCATGACCTATCTTACTTGTTCCACATATCAATGGTTTAGCATTCTTAACACTCTAGTTTTTTATACTAATAATTTCTCATAGGGTGAATATCTCATCTATCAAATCCCATACATGTCCAGTTCTAAATCCCATTTGAAAATAGCTATCCACAGCTTTAAATATATCATTTCCTTTGCGATTTTTTTCTTTTGTATTTTCATCATCAAGTGGGAATCATATTTCCATACAACATTGCTTCTGAAACTTGACATCAACATTTGATCTCTCCCCGTGACATATTTCAGAAAATTCATTATGGATAAATCTCACCCTTTGAATGAAAGTCATAGACATTCTGTACTCATTGTCTCTGTTATGATCCCATGCCAGTAACTTTTCTTCTGAATCTATTAAACCGACATAAATTATGCATTTGACTGTCTCAAAAAGAGGATTATTGGGATATTCTTGCATCAATTCTCTTCTATCCTCTATAGAATTATTTCCTCCAATCACATAATATTTGTAGTCAAAACATGTTTATCTATCAAATTATTCCCTTGTAGAAACTTCCATTGGGTCAACAAGAACTAGGTAGTCAACCACATGTACATATGGATTGTACCTAATCAATGCTTTCAAATTGTGAATATGCAAGTGATGTAGCTTTCTAATTTGATATTTTTCTTGCCTTTTTGTGGGTTTATAAAGTTGTTTCACATTCAACTGAAATGTGTGACCATCATCAACAAAGTTCATCATCCTCATTTTGTTTTGAATGGAATTTTGTGTTGTTTTCATAATACCATCCTCTAGATCAGCACCTAGTGTTATTATTTCTCTGCTACCTTTAGGAATTTCACTATAATACTTTGAGCTAACGATGGTTGCTTGAACATTATCCACATTTGTTTTCTTCCTCTTATGATTTAAATGTGTTTCATCTAAAGAAATTATTTTTTTCATAATCAATAGGAATAAAATAATCATCATCCATGTCTCTCTTATGTTTATCTTGTTTATTATTTTTGCAAGAAGGAGTGATAACCTCATTGGGACCAATCTCAACAAAATATTCATTTGGAGTTGCCTCATTTTCAAATGTACCCCTTTTAGGATTTATAGAATGAAGATTTTTCTTTCTTCTTTCATGTTCTTCTTTTTCCTTCCTTCTTGTGTCTTTTCAATATGAAAAGTGTTGATGACATACATGATATTATTTTTTGTAGAGTAAATCCCCACTAACATATGTGAAAGTCGTTCAGCAAAATCATGTAAAAATAAAATATAACATTTTCATGTTAAATAAAATTAAAACATTACACTGATACTAAAAATAATAAATGACACAAAAATAAAAACAAAAAACTTACATTGCCTTTCTCAATGTCATCAACGATGGATGCACATAATGCTAAAAAATATTCATTCTTGTTATAATTGCTCAATTTGAAATAATATCTAAACTTTGTTGGATTACTGAGAGGGGGGGTGAATCAGTAATAGAGAAATTTAACCATATAATCCAAGTGTTATATCAATGAAGCATTATTATCCAATAACTGCAGAGTAAATAAGCAA
>JZKD02S1930177.1:491468-508040 GCA_000966675.3 Picea glauca
TTTCGCATGAAAAATTATTATGTGATTCAAAGATAATCTTATCATTGTTGTTTTGGTAAATGGTAAGAATTTAAAAAATAACTAACCTCTAAAATTCTAGATTCTCCTCAAATGTCTTCTCGATGTTTCTCCCTTGTAGCTTGCTCCAAATACTTTAACGAATACTATCCAAGATATCACACAATGTAAAAAGATAAAACAAGAATGTGTATATATAACACATATGATATAAATTAATGTTAGTATGACGAATGTGGGATAAATAAAAATTAAGTATATTTTCTACATATATACCTAAAATTGTATGAATCATCAATATGTTTAATGAATGTGGGATAGATAAATAAACATGAGAAATATTGTATTTAACATGTAAATAACAAAATAAAAGAGTAAAAGTTGTTTTTAATTTTTAAGGGAAAATAATAAAGAGAAAAAATTGGGGGGAAAATTTGCAGGGAAAATTTTGACGGTAATATTTTGGGTGGGAACTTTTAGGGGGTGGGGGGGGATTTTGGAGGGAAATTGTTTTTTGGGGGGGGGATTTAGAGTGAAAAGATAATTATGCAAGTTATAATAATGTCATAAGGAGGGCGAGCATTGATATCATTCTATGTTCTTAGAGAGAAGGGTTGGCTTCATCAAATAAATAAGATTATATTTTTGAGACATCAGCAATTTGTTCAGATACCTCTTTTGTTGGGACTAGTAAATGTGATAGGAATGTTTGTAATGCAAATGAGACATCATATTTTTCATCTAGTAATAATTTTGATCATAGTGCAAGCAATTTTATTCAACATGTTTCTCATGAAAGTCCTAAATCAGAGGAATTTGAAGGCACCAATGATGAAGAGGATGAATATGATGGTGATAAATCTATTCAGCAGTTTAATAGTAATGAAAATAATCAAAATGTAGGTCAAAGTGGAGACTATGATCAACGTTTAAATGATTGGGATAAAAATATTCCTCCAAGTGAGGAGTTTCAAGGTACCAATGAAGATTTCCAAGGAACCAATCAATATGATGGAGAATTTCCCTTAAGTGGAAATTTTAAAAGTAGAGAAGATGATTATGACAATGGTGGACACTTTTTCCTGAGTGGGGAATTTAAAAACAACAATGTTGGTGATGATGAATTTTCTCCAAGTGAGAATTTTGAAGGTACTGTTGAATATTTTCCTCCAAGTGAGGATTTCCAAGGCACGAATGAGGATGATGAAGAATTCCCCCCAAGTGGAGATTTTAAAAGTAATGATGACGATTATGGAAATGCTAGATAGTCTTTCTTGGATGAGGAATTTAAAAGAAGCAATGTTGGTGATGATAATTTTCCTCCAAGTGAGGATTTTCAAGGTACCAGTGAGGATAATGAAGATTTTCCTCCAAGTGAGCATTTTCAAGATACTGATGAAGATTTTCAAGGAACTAAGTAGGATGGTAAAAATTTTCACTCAAGTGGGGATTTTGAAACTAATGAAGATGATTATGTCAATGGTGGACACAATGTTGATGATGATTTTCCTCCAAATGATTATGTTGATGATGATGTTCTCAATCATTCAGCTGCAACAAATCAACGTGATAGACATTCTCTAGTTCAGTCTCCTGACAATGTTTTGCTTGATATTCCTTCTAGTCATAAGGAAAATCCTTCTAGTGAGGATGATGAAATAGTGGAGACATTGCAAAGAAATATTGTTTCTAGGACCAGGATTACACCTTTTCATATCAATCCAAATCATTCTAGTTATACAAGGTCTAGGAAATAATTTCTCAATAAATCAATTTCCATAAGTGAATTGATTTCAAGTGAACATTTTCAAAAGAATTGTTTGAAAAGCATGGACTTCATGTATGCCTTGAATAAAAGGAAGACATATTTTTCAATGAATAAGAGCATGAAAAAATAATATTTGATGGGGTGCATGATATCCACCAATAGAGGATATGATTATCGCATCAAGGGAATATTTTACTTTGTAGAAAGGCTTTCAAAAAAATTCACTCAATTTGTAATCTTCATCTATCAAGAATCAATACAAGTGTTTCAAAACACGGGTATTCCAATAGAGGACGAACACCTTCAGTAACCACTCACACAACTAGATCAAAGATCAACACACCGATGTTTTGACGTGGTAAAACTCCTACGGGGAAAGATCCACTGCCCCAGCCAATGCGGCCACTTAGAGCAGTTTATTAATGAAAAATAAAAGGATTATGTAGAGAGATTTTACAAGAGAGTTTCTCATAATTGCTTATCGGCAAATGACCCTCCATTCTCTTTAAATAGATATCATGGACCAATCGGGTGTTAAGTCATGGATCAATGGCCATTAAGATGGAGGAGAATATGAATTGTCGGATCACTCTATGTCGAGAACATATTGTGACCACCAGATTTTCTAACTACAAATGCATACTAATGCATACTAAAGAAACACACTAAGAAACACAATTTTATCTAACGACACATTAGACCAAGTAGATTTTAACTAACTCCTAAATGTCTAAATATCCTAACATGCCCCCTTAAGAACAACTTGGGATAGGATTGAATGATTTACAATAGTGACACAATAGGAGAAGGAAGGAGGCATTAGAGCATATCCCCCCTTAATGGAAACTTCATGAACCCCTAAAATAGATCAAAGTTTGGAAAAATTCACTTTTGTAAGAGAGTTTGTGAAAATGTCTGCAACTTGATCTTCTGTAGAGAAAAAGAGCACTTCAATAACTTGATCATGAATGAGCTTTCTGATGAAGTTCATGTGTATCTCAATGTGCTTGTTGCATTAATGTTGAAATGGGTATTTGGCGAGCTTGATGGCACTTTGATTGTCACACTAAAGGCTGGTCAGATGCTGCTGTTGGAATTCAAACTTTGAAATGATCTATCAAAGCCACAAGGCTTTCTGACTTTCATTTATCGTTGCTTGGTACTCTGCTTTTGTTGAAGAAGGTGCAATATCTTGTTGTTTCTTACATGCCCAAGTGTGAGGTCCTGATCCAAGGATGAAAACATAACCTGTAGTAGACTTTTGATCATCATGGTCACTGGCCCATTCTGAATCAGGGAAACCAACCAATAAAGGAGTCCCCCCTGAGATGTAATGTATCCCGAACTAAACTGTACCACAGACATAGAGAAGTATCATTTTAGCTACTTTCCAATAGATTTCATGGGGTGTTTGCATATACCGGGAAACAAGACCAACAACAAAGGAAATATCAGGACGAGTATGAGTCAAGTATAAGAGGCTACCAACTAACTAATGGTACAGGGTGGCATCAACTTTGAGAGAAGTACAGGTGACAGTGAGATTGACTCCAGACTGGAAGGGAGAAGGGGCTGGTTTACAATCGTCCATGTGAAAGCGACAAAAAAGGTCCCAATCATACTTAGACTAGAAAAGAAAAATTCCTTCATTGGTTTGCAAAACTTGGAGGCCAAGGAAATAGTGGCAAAAATCCTAAGTCTGTCATTTCAAAATTCTTCTTAAGGCTGGTTTTCACATGGTTTAAAATTTTTGAGTCACTACGAGTAAGGATAAGGTCATCAACATAAAGGACAAGGATTATGAGATGGATTCATACTTTATTTGTATAAACATTAGGATTAGAATGGCACATAGAAAATCCAGTGTCAATAAGAAAGTTTTCCATTTTTGCATACCAAGCTCGAGGAGCTTGCTTAAGACCATAAATATATTTCTTAAGGTGACAAAAAAGGCTAGAGTCACTCTAGACATAGCCAGAAGGTTGTTCCATGTATATTTCTTATTGCAAATCTCCATGCAAGAAGGGGGATTTAACATCGATCGTATGGACCTCCCATTTATGTGAGGCAGCAAGGGCAAGAACAAGGTGGATGGAATTCATTTTCGCTACAAGGGAAAAGGTTTCATTATAGTCAATTTCTTCAACTTGAGAAAATACTTTGGCAACTAACTGAGCCTTATGTCTTTCAACACTTCCATATGATGCATGCTTAGTTCTGTAGACCCATTTACATCTGACAAGTTTTCTTCCTTTTGGAAGAGGTACATGATCCCAAGTATCATTTTCCATTAATGAACAATACCCTTCATTCATTGTTGTATCCCAATATGGATGACCTGAAGCTTCTGCAAATGTCTCTGGATCATGAGTCTCTGAAACTTGAGCCAAAAGAGAAGAGGCTCGCTAGAACTATGAATGTGTTTGATGCTAATATGAAGGATCACCGATAAGACCACTAGCTACTTCTTGTGTTGAACGGACCCATCTAGGAACCAACGGAACTGGTCTTGGTTCAGGTTCTCCGGCCTCATCTGAGGGAAGGTGAACAGGATGGGGTGGATTTTCATCCTCACTCTCATCATCTAAAGAAGAAACCAGAATAGGAACAAAGGAAGGCACAAACGTCGAAGATGGATCGTAGGCCAAAGAAGGTACAATCGTCGAATTAGGCTCGTAGGCCAAGAGATTTTCATCAAATTTAACATCTCTTCTAATAATAATTTCATTACAATGTGGTTGAAGAAGTCTATAACCTTTGACATATTCAAAATAACCAACAAATATACACTTCTCCCTTTTAGGCTGCAATTATTTCATTTTCTCATCAGGAATGTGAGCCCATCCTATACTACCAAATACAAGGAAGTGACTTACATCTGACTTAATTTTAGTCCAAGCTTCTTCTGGTATTATAATTTTAAGAGCCTTTGTGGGATTGCAATTTACTATGTAATTTTCACATTTGATTGCTTCTGCCCAATACTTTAGACTTAATCCCTTATATTGGATCAAACAATTAGCCATTTTTTTTAATGTGTGGTTCTTTCTCTCAACAACACCATTTTGTTGTGGTGTATATGGAACAATGTGTTGCATTTGGATGCCCTGTGTAGTGCAGTAACTTGTAAAATTATTGTTCAAATGTTCTCCTCCATTATTTGTTCTTAACCTTTGAATTTGATGTCTAGGTTTCTTTTCTACAAGGGCCTTGTAGGCCAAAAACTTGTCAAAAAATTCACTCTTAAGTTTTAATAAGTAAACCCAAGTACGTCCGGAAAAGTCATCAATGAAAGTTAAGAAATACTTGCACCCAGGAAAACAAGGAGAAGAAAGTGGACCACACAAATCACTGTGAACAAGTTGCAAAGGGCCTGAGGCGTTCCAAGAGGCACATTTGTCAAAATTGTCCCGATTATGTTTGTCGAGAATACAACCAGCACAAACACCATTGCTACATGAAACAAGAGGAAGACCGGTCACCACATGTTGATTACATAGTTTTTTCAATGAGAAATAGTTTAGATGACCAAACCATTCATGCCAAAGTTTGCTCAAGTCATTGCTATGAGCAACAAAAACTGATGAATAATATGATGAACCAAAGTTGTCAAACTTGTACAACCTGGTAATATCATCAGCAGTCCCAGTTGCAAAAACATGCTTAGGATCTTTTAGATCCTTGATTACAACTTGGTGAGGTGAAAACTCTACATTTTTACCTTCACCTGAATGAGTGATTTGATATACTGATAGAAGGTTACAATAAATACTTAGAACACATAATATATCATTGAAATGACCATTATATACTTGAACTATTCCAGATCCTACAACACTAAGAGATATATCATCACCAACAAATATTTTCTTGGTGTTACATTCATTTAGAGCAGAAAATATGTCTTTATTCTTAGCTATATGATAAGATGTTCCTAAATCAATAAGCCACACATTAGAAGAAGAAGTAGGAGTTGTATTGAAGGAGAAACTAGAAGTAGAAAGTGCATGTCCATGAGAAGAAGAAGAATTAGTAGAATCAATATTGATGTTGTGCTTCCTCATCACGGCTTCTAAAGAAGCCATCTTCTTAAAACATTTGAACTCATCATGACCATCTTTATCACAAAAGTTGCAATATTTTTCAGTCTTCTTATTTTTATATTTTTCTCATTTGTCACCAGTAGGAGTTGAAGTTGTCTGAACGGATTTGGGACCCTTATGTTGTTTGTTGTTGTAGCGAGGATGTTTCTTCTTGGGATACTTGGGCTTATATTTCTATTGGGAAACTAAGGCTTTGTTGGAGGTACATGCAGTGTTGATCGCTCTAAGTTGTACAAGCTTATCTTCCTCTCTAATCAAAGTAGCACAAAAGTACTCAAGAGTGGGTTTTTCATAAGATTTCCCTATATCCTCTCTCATGTCATAAAAGGTAGATACAAACACATAATATACACTACCTAGCTTAGAAAGAATAAGATAGATGAAACGCTCTTCCTCCATTTTTATCTCACATTCTTCACATAAAATTATGAGTGTTTCAAACTTAGATAGCTAGTCTCCAAGGAAAGAAAAATCACTTGGAATTAAGGTTAGTACTTGATTTTCTAATTGTTGTGCTCGAATAATATTGAGTTTACCAAACACAGATTCAATATTTTCTCAAGCTTCATTGGGATCATCAATTTCTTTAAGGTGGAACCTTAAATCAAGAGATATGGACATTTTGATTAGTCCATGTGCTCCATCACTCCTATTAGCCCATTTTAATTTCTTATCATCATCAGTGGGTGATTTTTTCTTTCCCAAGGTAATCCGATACAAGCCTTTACTTCTTAATAAATCTTCCATATGAGATTTCCATTGGAAGTAGTTGGTGCTAGTAAGCAAAAGATTATTGGAAGAAGTCATATTAAATATGTAGATAATATGGATTTAAAAACTAAAACTAATGATATGGATGTAAATATCTTGAAAATTTATGTGGTTTAAAAAAAATGGCACTGAAAACAGACTTCAAATGTGATAGTTATGCCCTTTTAAAATAAAAAAACATAAACGATAACCAAAGGACCAAGTGGTAGTTGTTTTATGAAGTGACCCACTTTTATAAAGAAAAGTGGGGATCACTTTTACAATGAAGTTACTTTATAAAAGAAAAGTTGCATGCAAAATAAATAACTATAAAATAAAATATTCAATCTACTTATAGTGATTCACTTTTATACTTGAAGTGAAATACACTTTACAATTTTAGCATGAATTTTTTCAAAAAAAAGTAACAAAAGAGAGACTTGGACTCAAGGCCTCTTACTTAATAAGGCAACTTTTAACCAAATGGTCTAGAAAAATATATTTTATTGTTTAGCAAGAGGATTGGGGGTGTTTTTCTTGTTGTGAAGGAATACGACCTTGGAGAGCATGCTAATAAAAGAAACTTTTTTCACACAAGAAAAAAATTTCACTTCTCGATGACAACAAGAGTTAGATCTCGGTTAGATTACCCGAAAGATGCACCTTTTCCTATCTGTTTCTAATTTGCCGAGATCGCATAGGGCATGGGGCAAAGAGAATACATAGATCCAAAAGAGTAGCAACCAGGAAATAAATAATATAAAACCAAAATAATACTCTGCAAAAAATTTTAAAATGCGTATGCAGGATTTATACCTCCGGATCTGACTGAAATGGTCGTATCTTGGGCAAACAAAATCCTTTTCGAGTGAAACAAAAAGTGTTCCTCACTGAAACAAATGCTCTGTACCCAATGAAACAGTCCTCTCAAGCCATAAATGTAAGTAAATAATAGAAAATGGAGATGATAAAACTTAGATTCATGATCTCGATGTACAACAAGAGCAGGTCTTCAAACAAGCTCTGATACCATGTTCGACAACACAATTATTCCAACAGAGGATGAACACCTTTAGTAACCACTCACACAACTAGTTCAAAGATCAAGACACTGATGTTTTGACATGGTAAAATCCCTATGGGGAAACATCCATGGCCCCAACCAACACGGCCACTTAAAGCAGTTTATTAATGCAAAAGAAAAAAATTACAGAGAGATTTTACAAGAGAGTTTCTCACAATCAATCATCAAAAAATGACCCTCCATGCTCTTTAAATAGAGATCATAGACCAATCACGTGTTAACACATGGATCAATGGGCGTTAAGATCGAGGAGAATATGAATCGTCGAATCACTCTATGTCAGGAACATATCGTGATCATCAGATTTCCTAACTACAAATGCATACTAGCACATACTAAATAAACACACTAAGAAACACACTTTTACCTAACGACACATTAGACCAAGTAGATCTTAACTAACTCCTAAGTGTCTAAATATCCTAACAACAAGGTTGGAAAAAGATCATTCATTTTATTCAAGTGTACATTATGGATGAGAGAGTGGGCCATTGACAAACACTACATTGTCATGGATGCGTGATTTTTTTTCCAAACATGGAAAGTGTATTCCAGATAGAGATACAATACATATTCCAAATAATTTCTCAAGGAGGGAAATCTACAACTTGTACAAAGGACATGTTGAAGGTGTTGAAGGAAATGGTAATTTTATTACATATGCATATTTTACAAGAATATGGAAGAAACAGTTCAATAATGTATGTATTCCTAAGAAGTCAAGGATGGGAATTTATAGTATATGGAATACTCTTAAATCAAGAAGAGATAAATTTGAGGGGGTAGAAAGAGGTATGTATTTACTATTTTGTTATTTTTAAATTGAGTAGTTATCAACTATGAAAACATACGATCAATATTTTAATTTTATGTCATGTGCAGATTCCATAGTCAAAGCACTTCAAGAACATCAGAATCAACAATCAAGTGAAAGGAAAAATTTGTACAAACATCAGAAGAAGTGTTATGATGCTCCAAACAAATATTTAGGTATGTTAATTAATGGCATGGACCAGAAAAAAAAAAAAAAAACACTTCTACCACATTTTGTCCATTCACCCAAAAAATTACAGGAAGAGAATTTCATTCAGTTTCACTTGGTTGGTTGTATGGTTTTCAATGGAAAAATGTGTCCAAGGGTTCACTTCACAGCTACAAATATTCATAATGATGCAAATATGACCATCACCATAATTCATCATGTGCTCACTCATTGGTCTGGAAATATTCCTCAAGTTCTCTATCTACAGTTCGACAACACTAGTCGTGAAAATAAAATCAAATTGTGTGTGTATATCTAAGCATGCTTGTTGAAATGGGAATATTTCAAAAGTTGAAAGTTGGTTTCCTTCTTGTTGGGCACACTCATGATCATATTGATCAAATGTTCAGTCATTTTTCAGTAACATTGAAGAGGAAAAATTTTGGAAGCTTACCATCATTGATTGAATGTATTAAGAAAGCATACATTCCAGATCCTTCTTTTCATATATTAGAAGAAACTGTTGATATGCAAAGATTTATCCAAGGATCGCATCGTGAAGAAAAATGTATTGAGTAGCTTAATGACATTAGCTTCTAACATCAATTTTTTTTCAAAAGAATTGATGGGAAAACACCTATATGGGGAAAGTAGTATTCAACTCTTACAGAATGGGGGCCTTTGTCAGGTTTAACATTTTTGAAGTTCAATCTAGATTTTCCAATATTTGCATCAAAGTTATTATTTTTACAATCAGTTGCTGAAATCCATAATGCACGGAGGTGTAATAGAGATGTAGATTATTTTGAATGCCTGGAATAAATAAAAAAATCCATTAAGGATACATATGGGTACTTTAATGTTGTTGATTCTGTTTGGTGGGATTATTTTTTCAATAGTCAAAGTTACATAATTTCAACCTCAACAAATGAAGATACAATGTTGAAGACTCCATTTCATCGGCCACAAAATATTCCAAATGAATCTAAAGAAACAAACATTGTTGAAGTTCAAAAGGAATCTCAAGGTGTTATTGAGTTTACTCAAGCAGAGGAAAGAGAAATGTATATTGGTGATGGGTATTCTATATGCACTAAAAACACACTAAAAACCCTCAATTAAATTGTCAACCCGGGGCAAGTAAACTTAGATTTGTAGCAAAATATATTCCAAAGGTAGAAGGGTTGGTAGGAGTATAGTCTAACTAATGAAGGTAGCTATCTAAGGCTAATCTATTTAAGCAAAGTTATCTAACGAGCAAACCCTACTAAGCAAATTGAAACTAAGTAATCTAAGTACTTTTGGGCCAAGGATTGAAGGATAGTCCTAAGAAAAGCAAGTCAAAAACCCTATTCAAAGAAAACTAGTTCAACAATAAGTAGAGGCAAACTACTAAGCATAATAATGAGCAACTAACAAAAGCAAACTATTTTATCTTGCCAAACTACATTAAATGAGCAACTACCCTATGAAAGAAAATAAATAAGCAAGCAAAAAAAAACACATATCTAACCTATTAAAGCAAATACACAAGCAAGCAAAGACACCTAACTAACCTACTAAAGCAATATACAAGTAATTAAAGACACCTAACTAACCTACTAAAGAAAAATATGGCTATCTAATCTACTAAAGCAAATAGACAAGTAAGCAAAGGCAACCAACTACTGCAAGTAATCAAAGTAAAACATTTTATTGAACAACTATCTAGCCTAAGAGGCAAGTGGACTAAATGCTTAATGCAAAACTATTTATAATGCATGAAAGGAAATATGTTTTATTGAAAGCAAGAAGAACTACCAACTAATGCTTAATCTATAATAAGCAAACTACTATCTAATCTATCAAAGCAAAGTCTATCTATCCTACAGCAGCAATAAAACTTTATTCTAATCTATGAAAGCAAGAAACTATATCTATGAAAGAAGGAAAACTATCTCTTCTAATCTACAAAAGCAAGAAACTATCTTTAATCTACAAAAACAAGAAAACTATCTTTTAACCTATGACAATTCAAATATAATGTTGGTGGTTGTCTGAATGTCTTCGGTGTTGGATGATATCTCGGTGACACTTGACAACAAAGGACAATTCAAGCGGTATAAGCTCAACACTAATATCAACGGCAAAGTGAAAGGTATTGTTTTAAACAATCCAAGGAGAGTTTATCCATGACAAAAGCAATGTTAGATACCCTGCATATTCATATATGAACTATCAACAACATAACGAGATCATCATTATAATTCTACACTACATAAGCAAAATTCATACCTAAACTCAACCATTAAATAAGAAATACAATTGCAATTTAATTCTAGAAAGAAAATTACATAAATTGAAAACTATGCTATATCTACTCTAACAATTCAAACTACAATAAAGAAATGACTAAAAACATAAATTAAAGCATGACATTTAAAAAGTAAACTAACAACTACATTAATCAAAAACTAAGTAAGCAAGATCTATATAAAACTGAAATAAGCAATCTATCATTAAAAGATGGAATTAACTCTATCCATCCATCAAATCCTTGTCAATTAAAACCCAGATTAAAACGTTATTCTATGCTATTCAAAACTATGTTTTAAACTTGATTCTAAAATCACAAATAAAAACATAATCTAGTATTTAACTACACATGGGGTTAGTCTAGGAGTCTGTAAATCTATTCCTAACTATGAGATTAATGCATGCTAACACAATTCATCATACTAACCTGCAAAAGAGAGTCAAAGCAAGTTAAATTATAAAAACAAACTAATAAACAAAATAGAAATGCATGTACAGAAAATAAAGAGAACAAATAAACTATGAAATGCATAAACAACACAAAGACAGTTACCAGACTATTGGTGGGCCCCCCAACAGGTCATGGTTACTTCTCAAATGCACACCACAAACTCAACAAAATGAATTCACCATTAAAACGCAGAAACACAGTTTTATACAATTCTGGCAATTGAAAAATGCAAAAATAGAGCCAAAATCGTTTTTGGCTCTAACACACGACTTCTTCTACTACTTAACAGTTATTTGACAACCATGGTGATATTTATAATGTTTACAGACCAGGTGGTCAACCACATGAGATTCGAACCACTTCTAAAATTGGCAAATTTCATTAATCATGTCCTAACTGTTGAAACAGAGCAAGCCAGTAATGACCCACCATAACAACCCAAAATTGAGTTGTCAAGAGTTTAGTAGCTGGAGGGGATAAGCACGAGCAAAACCCATGTCTCTGATTTGCCCTCCACTGGCCGCCAATACCATAAATGCCAAATCACCCTCCATTTTTGTGCAGGAAGAGGTGTTGGACGGAGTGTCGGATCGGGTAGCGGAACGAGTGTTGGAAGGATTGTCGGATCAAGTGCCGGAAGGAGAAACATAGTGCATTTTCTCTATATAACATCAAAAAATGTGAATCAGATCCTTGTAAGTGTAAAAACATGATGAATTATACTCGATACAATCATTAAACATGAATCATACATACCTTATGTCGATCATACCATTTTATCATAAAATTCTTCAAAAAACACCTTCAAAAGATGAAAAACACATATGTACATGTGGCAAAAGTGTATAATAACCGTCATAAAAGTGATCATATATCAGGCCCAACATTAGCCCGACACCTAATATTTTGCAGGTCCCACTGCAAACAAAACGAAATTAGGCTTTATGACTAAACTTGCGAAGGAGGGGGTGGATTAGCTTTAGAAGCTTCCCCCTCTTGCCCGGGGGATTTTGACTTGGGATTTTTGTGGTGTTTCAATTGCATCCAGAGCCTATTATTAGTGGCAGTAATATCATCAACCTAATGTTGTAGAGAATTCATCTTGGCTTGTAGGACAACGTTATCATGGCGTCAATGACAACTGAGTGTTTTATGCTCTCTAAGTTTGAACTGGAGGGTTTGGAGTTTTTGGAGGCTTCTGATGACATGTGAGGAAGCCTTGAGAGGTATATTATACCCTTGATCTTTTAAACCATGCAAAACAACAATTTTACCTCTGCAAAATTAGTTCCAAAAGTGACTTCCCATAAGCGCAACAATTCTGGCTTGGCGAACTTGTGAAACATAGGTATCAAAGTGACACCTATAACTACATGACAGTAATACCTGTGTAAAAAATGAGAGAGGTTTTTGTTTTCTAGTATGTCCTTGAAAAAACCCTCTCTTGGTTTTCAAAAATTCACTTTCATTTGTTAGGAAAACACACCACGAAAACATGACTAAAACAGGAAAAACAGAGTGTTTTATTTCCTGAAACACTAGGCCTCTAAGATAATTGAATATATCCAAAACCATAATGTATATTTAGAAAATGAGAGAGGTTATTGTTTTTTAATATGTCCTTGATACAAACCTCTCTTTGTTTTCAAAAATTCACTTCCAGTTGTTAGGAAAACACAAAAAGGAAATATGACTAAAAAAGAAAAAAAACAAAGTGTTTAATTTCTGAAAGCATAGGCCTCTAAGATGATAGAATATATCTCAAACCTTAAAGTATATTCAAAAATGGAGAGAGTTTATTGTGTTTTGGTATGTTATGAACCAAAACCTCCTCCATTTTTTAAACTTGCGTTCTCATTTGTTCATAATCCCAGCTTGACGTTCGTTACTCAAAACTTGCAGAAGTGCAGTGTGCTCTTAGCAGAAGCGCAGCGTGGTCTTTGATAGGGATTTTGGAGGCATTCCCAAATTATTTTTGGGATTAAAGTGGTATGTTGGGAAAGTTTAGGATGTCTTCTACACAATGGAAGCATCAAGAACTGCAAATTCCTTCTCCAACCCTCTGAAAAACTGACTTGAAGTCAAACTGTCCAAATGTGCAGAAACCCTCCTATAGTGACTGTATTTGGGGGATTTATCTCAAACAATAACACATTTGCATAAAATGAAGAGGTTTTTTCTTCTTGGTATATTATGGAAAAAAACCTCTTTCACTTTTGTCAAATTCATCTTCCTTCATTCAGAAACCAATTTTTAAGTAGAATTTTGACTAAGACAATCATTTAAAAATTTATGACAAGGAATGATGACATGACCATGATGAAAATTTATTGCTTGGATGAGTGGAGGGCGTAGTAATGACATCTAGAAACACCAATGACAATTTTACAACCAAGATATGTCAAATTTTATTTGATAATTTTATTTTGAAAATATAACAATTTGACCTAATAACCCTTTCAATCACATGAAAGAGTAAATGTGATCATTGGTGACTGACAGAACTGACAGATACTAAAAAAAGGCTTGGTTTGTACTAGTAGGCATGGTGAACAGAAGAATTGTTATTGTCTGTCATAATATGTAACAATTCAAACAAATGATCCTCTTTTCATAAGCTTGGAATACAAATGACAGTAAGTATTTAGGAGTTGTAATCGCTCTGTATTTATCACAAAGAGTAGTTAAGTATAAGAAGTCTTCTATAGCATAAAAAAAATGCACAGTAGCTTATAACACACACAATGATGTTAGCATTATATAATTTAGCATACCAATACAAACAACTGTTGATATAATATCCCAAGACATTGTAAAAAGACAATATGACATAATTTTGACAGAAATCCTACTTCCTCTTCTGATGGGTTTGCTATACAAATGGGCAATTCTTAGCATTTTTAGCTCAGGAAAACTCCCCCCAGATTGAAGATATGGCATGTCCTCATTCCATGAATTAGCAATAGGCTTCTTGGTCTTTTTTCCCAATGAGGCTGCAGGGGTATCAACAAGTTTCTTGGACTTTTGGTTTGGTAAAGGAATAACTTGAGCATGAGGGTTTGGGTGGAGTAATAGTCCCTAGATCAAGAGTCTTCTTGCTAGTCTTGATTGTAAGATGAAGGTTTGAAAATTGGTAAATGAACTCATCCCACGTTTTCTCCTGTTTTTCCAACTCGGCTAAGACAACTAGTTTGATAAGGCTATGGTGAAATAGGTTGTTATGGGGATTGGTTAGATAGTTCCTCACTTGGGAAGACATCTTCTCAAGACTCTTTAAGAAGTAAAAGGGAAAATTACAATGGCTTATTGAACTTAAAGTGAGATAATGATCAAAAGTGACAGGCTTTAAAGACGGAATATCTACCTTCACATGTAATCAACTGGTGATGACTATGAGAGGGTTCATTAGCTCATATTTTATCCACTCCTTGGAGTATCCCTTAGCTCTAGAGATGTTCTGAAATTCAGTTTTGAAAACCCTGTTATATATTTCTCTTGGCAACTGGTGGTGTTTAAATCAGCGGTCTCCAACACTTGGGATCTTTGTGGCTGAGGTAATTGATTCCTCAGAGGCCACGAACATAGTGAATAGGAGTTGAGGCAAGCTAAGAGTGTTTCATTGTTGTTGATTTTGTCACCATGCTCACTCAATCCACTTGCATAGAACATGTAATGTCAAACCTACAATGAACATCCTATAACAAAAATGTAATGTCAAACCTACAATGAACATCCTATAACAAAAATGTAATGTCAAACCTACAATGAACAGCCTGTAACAAAAAATAAACCAACAGAGTGGTCTGTTAAGGACATATACAACAATTTATAGCACACAGGAGTTTAGCACTTCAAGATAATATGACTGCTGATGTAATAACCTGTATCATGAAAATAATACAAAAATTCTTGCAAAGCTTTATTTCTCTAAGCAATGATCATTTGTCATCTCATGAACCCCTCTCCCAGACCTAAGTATTGTGACACCTCACAATCAAAAGTATAGGAAACCAGTCAGTATCCCCCAATATCCAAAGATTTATAGTATGTCAAGTGTAAAGATAAAATTTCACAGATTGGTTTGACGAGACGATTAGAAGATGGCCCCACCTATAGGATAAGAGATCCTATATATAGATAAGAAGAGGTAGGCAAGAGAGTTTCAAGATAGTCTTAGAGTTATTTCCCAATGGCAAGTTTATGGAGTTCATTAACATTATCTTAACCATACATACTTCATGTCATCTTTGTCTACAAGTAATGTCGTATATCAGGAAAAGTTTAAATTTATTATTCATTTTTTTTGTCAGATTATCATCATCGCTAGGTAGAATGCCCCGCTGCTAGCAAGCCTGTTCAGTACTCTGATGGGTTTACCTAGTCATACCATAGGCCGATACCCACTTCCAGCAGACCTGTTCAGTATCCCAATGGGTTAGCCTCTTAAACCCTCAGAGACTGGGCCTCCATCCTTTAATATTTTAGTATAAGATTTCTTATGCAAGACGATGGGGGAACAACTTTGAAAACAACTTTTTCTTTCTCTTTTTTTTCAATTGGGATGGTATTTATGTTAGAGGATGACTTTCTGTTATATTACTTAGTGATTGTCCCGATGTAAGGGGTACTTAAGCGGACGTGGCCTATCTAAATATATGATATAATCAAGATATTTAGAGTGTAGTGGATGGTACCATTGAGAAAGAATAGAAAGGCATCTCTAGGCTCAACTTACTTTCTTCCTTTGTATTTATTGTGATGTTTCCATGAATAACCACTAATTATACCTCCTTGTTACTCTTTGATAAAGACACTTGAATCACTTACTCAAGTTTCTTAGAAAAACTGTACGATATACCTCTAGGCTTGATAGTTATGGTATCACTTCTTATATAGTGGTGAAGAGTTTCAAGAGCAACTGCTTTAGAATGCCTAAAAATGAGAATTCTTGCAAAAATATGGCTAATTACAGTAAATCAATATTCATTTGATGCTTAGCAGACAACAAGGTGTTGATTAAGGTTGGTTGTCATTGATGTCAACCCTTGAAGAAAGACCCATAGCACAAAGTTTTGGGTAATGGACCCAATAGTGTTTGATGTAAATATGACTCATTATTGT
>JZKD02S1930177.1:558345-571129 GCA_000966675.3 Picea glauca
CATATGTTATGCATCCAGAGGAACAGTAACCAAATGATATTTTTGGGATCGGCGGTTACAACGCATCTGATCCGCCTAAATATTCCCCTGCAGTGACAATGTGAACGTCGTACAAGCACACCAAATGCACTTCTTTTCATGTGGCACCCACGTGAAACGTTAAAACATGATTGGCTAGAGGTGTTCGGTAACAGTACCTTTGATCAGAAATTTAAAACCGATAAAGAAACATCTTCACGTTATCTCAGTGAATTCTGTGTGTGTCTGCGGTTAGCAGTGGAGAGTTGTTGCTATGTCCGTTCGATTCATAGATAGAGATTTTATATGCTGGTTGGTGCTTAGAAGCACTCGTCAAAGAACCTGCAACGAAACCATCGATTGCCCTGTCTGTTCTGTCTCGATGTTCCACAAAGTGCGGAGAGACAATATGGATTCTGACGTTACATATCTGCAGCTATGCTGATCTTCGAGGCTGAAGCGACATGAACGGAACAGTTTTCTGAGAAAATCTGAATCCATTGTTGGACTGGATTTTTTCGTTTCTTTATTGGTTGCTTCCACCGGAGCCTTGCAGCGTTTGAATGGTGGTAAGGGGACAATCCACATTCTTTTATGTAAATTGAGTTTCCGAGTAGTAGCTCATGGATTGCAAGATCCTAAGGGGATCCGCTGTGGATGCGACCGAGATAAACCCTAAATATATATATAGAAACTAAATACTAGTTGATCAGCACTCATCAGCACTGACCTAATTTGTTTTTCAAATATTTGTAGATTCAGCTCAGTTTGGATTTGGAATTCAAGGAGAACAGGGATTGCCATCGAATGGATAATAATGGGCCGCACCGTCATCAACATCATCATCGTTCTAGAAATCAGTCTTTCTCGTCCGCTCTGCTCGATGCAATTTGTAAGTCGACCGAAGACGAGGGAGGAATGATGGCGTACAAGAAGAGTAGCAATCGACAAGAGTCGAGAAATGTCGAGGCCGAGAATAATACACTTACGAGGAATTCCAGTTATAAACGCGTTGTCAGAATCGAAAGACAAAGGGAGGATGATCCATGGCTGAATAATGAAAAACCTATATGTGGGAGCTCTAGCAGGATCGGTGTTTTCAACTCTGAAAAATACGAAGCCGAAGCTGCATATAGCAAGCACAGAGAATTGCATCTGTCGTTTCAGCCTAATATATCTTCAGCACCATCATATTCTTCTGATTATACGAGCGATTCCACTTCCAACTGCCCATATTTATCTTCAGATGCGGAGTCCCTCTACAGACATACTTCTTCTATTTCTACTGCTAAAACAGAAAAGAATTCTCATCATGTGGGTCGTGGAGACAAAGCACGCAAATGGGCCGTTGGGCGAGATTGCTCTCGAGATTTACATGGAAAATCTTCGGTTAGAAATGGGGATTTTCGATCTACAGAGAAGCCTTTCAACCCTGCAGACCATCCTGCTAAGATTAAGTCAAAGTCCAAAACCAGTAAGGATTCCAAGAAGCCCAAGCAGCCAACCTCCCCTGGCAGGAAGCTCGCAAATTTTCTGAATTCGCTGTTTATGGCTGGAGGTACCAAGAAGCCAAAGCTTTCATTGTCTTCTTCTGTAAGTGAGTCCACCTCATATTATTCTTCTGAGAGAAAACCCGCCTCCGTTTGTTCATCTTCTTCTTCAGTCCATTCCAGGCCATGCTTGAGTAAATCATCCAGGGGCTCGAAGAACAGTAATGGGGTCAGAAGGTCTGTAACATTCTACCCAACAAGTGTGACTGTGGATGAGGACTCTCGCCCTTGTGGGGAGAAGTGTCTCCACAGAATGGGAAAATATCCAACCCCTAACCCAAATCCTTGTAATTATCCACACAAACATCCTTCCATGGATGCCTACCAGCTTCCGCTTCTGAGCCAAAAATTGAAATATCGTAGTCTTGAGAAGGATAGCCATGCTGCGGCCGCAGCAGCTAAGGAGATAATTGCGAAGTATCAGAAAACAAACAGCATTATGAAAGCTGTGGTAATTTCAGATCTTGAGAAACAAGACGAAGAGGACGACGAAGACGATGATGATGCCAGCTGTTCAAGTTCAGACCTGTTTGAGCTTGAGAATTTAGCAGGAATCGACATGAATAGCGTGTACCAAAAGGAGCTTCCTGTATATGAGACTACTCATTTGAAGACCAATAAAGCCATTGCAAAGGGGTTAGTTGTGTGATACTCCACACGCTGTAACCCTGACACAGTAATGTTCACATATTTCGTTGCAGGTTACATGATAATTGGTAGAAACTCAAATGAATAGTAAAATATAATAACATGTTTATGTTGATGAGTAGAGGCTCTTAGTTATAGCCATGAATCATCTACTCTACCCCATTGATTTAAGATGGGAATAAACAAAAAATTTCTTGTGCAGTGGCTGATATTTCGCCATGTTAGCTTATAGAATTTGTCTTACGACTGGTGTGAAGCTTGTTGTGGATATTCATTGTGATAAAAGTTTAGTTGTGATCGAAAAAATGCACTGCTGCAACGAAAACCGTGTCACTTGTGCTTGAAAATGATGCCATTTTAAAAGCATTGTTGTATTTGGCTATCCCCTCTACAAGGCAGAATGTCCTGGGATCACTGGAGGGGAATGTAACTAAGTGTGCTGAGGGAGATGGGGTTCATCTAGTTCTTGGCATTTCTAATACTGCTCATGGTACATATTGTATGCAATCAGGAATAGAGCATATGGGCATCTTCTGTCAAAAACTGCCAGATACTACCCTGCCCTCAATTGGGAAGCTGTGGAGCATTATCAATTACCTATGCAAGTTCCTCTGAATGATATGATTAATTGAACATGAATACTAGCGGATAGAATTTCATTGATGCAGAGCTGCTCTTGATTTGTTTTGCAGATATATAGAAATGATAAAAGGGAGGCAAGCTGCCTAATAGAAAGTAAGGCAGAGCAGCTCTGCATCATTTATACGCAGCTATAACCTTGGGAAACGAGTAGTTTATTGTTTTGCATCATTCATGGAAAACTCTTCAGTGAGAAGTAGTTTCTTAAATTTGTAAAGTCTTTAAGTAAATAGGTCATCGGCTTGCGTTTAAAACTGAGAATATCCATCTTAAGATTGGAATGTTTATTATGAAATTCTTTGGAAATGCAGGTAATGTATAATATGAAGAGCTGGAGTGAACAAGCTTAGACTTCACAGATTAGTTTTGTGCTTACAAGAGTCTTGTGTATATAGTTGTAATTAAGGACCGTTGTTGTTGAGAAACAGTGACAACCAGAGGGGTGCAGATATCAACAGACTTACGAAGCTCATTCTTAAAGCATCTTAGTGCTATTATGGATATGTGTTAGCCTTTGTCTCAAGCATAATGTGGGCATTAATCAAAGGCTATGTGAAACCCAAAAAAGAGGAACCTAGATCAACAATTGAAGCACATACAAACTCGTATAAGAACCTAGTTTATTTTATTTATTTTAGAGCTCACACAGGTCAAAAGTCTACATAGTAATTTACAAATATGAGCAGATAGCATTTTCATTGTGAAACATGTATCCACTAGAAAAACATGAATTACAAAACTCCAATGACAAGACAAATTATAATTTCGAATAAACTTTATTCTACACACTATGGATGTGCTTTGTAGTGGCATATAAACTTTTATTGTTAAATGGAAGCATCAATTGCATTTCCCACAAAGGACAATTATGGGAAGTTGTCATCATGTTGGGAATCAAAGTATAAAATCAATATCGTGTATGTTATTACATTTTCTGTTATTCAGACACTTTAAATAGTGGACTGTAATGGTCAGTTTTAGGTGTCCTCTAATATCCATGTTTCCTAGTTTGTAATTAATCATTAATTATGATCGCTATGCTATGACATGTGAACAATGTAGATGTATTATTGTTTAAAGATTGTCAATAACTGATTGTGGGAGTGATGCCTTGAAGTATTGGTCATGATATCATTAGAGGAAAGAGTGAGGAAACTGTAGAGAGGGTTCATTATGTCAAAATGACCCCAAATTCTCTTTGTTGAAATAATAAACCTCATCCTAATCCCAAGGAAAAATCAGTTAATGAGAAAAGGAAGGGTGGTTGAAAAATCAACTATCTCAATTAATGGAAGCATGGCGGGTCTGACTGGGGAAGTACCACAAAGTGTAGTTTCCTGTAGGCCCAGATTGACCCGAGTTCCTTCTGACAGAAGGGAGAGGACAGGTCCAGAACCTTCCTGGGGAGGAAAAAGGCATGCAAGAATATAGACGAAAACAAACAAGAAGGAGACCATGCCCACATGGGGGGTGTGCGACGTGGATATGCAGAGAGAAAGGAGGAGAATGCATGAGGCTCTCAGGTACTAAAGAAGAACTAAAGGATTAAGTTGTCCTGGTTAAAAGGAGAGAACAAGAGAAAGGATCTATGAGAGTTTACAAAAAACATGACCTGACCAGAAGGTCATGAGCTTGATGCTGAGGGAGCATTTGATAAACCTTGCTGAGGCTGTGACAAAGCAAGGATCTCTTAGAAATTGCAAAATTTCCCAAGTGATATCATGGCTTGGCACGGGGGTGGCCAGAGCGCTAAGAATGAATGTCTCTGCCTACAGTTGGGTGGAAAGGAGAATACCCATAGTCAGTTGGTCGGTGATCCACTGTAATAGATAAGTATTTCATATACCTTGTGTACTAGAATTGAAATGAGTGGTTGGATGTCTCTGTCTATGACTAAAATTTGCATTGCATGATTAATATTAGTAATGCCTATTGTTCTTCTGTGAACCCCTGCATTTTAATGGTTTTTCTTTGCCTCTACTTAGCAAGAAGAGAACTATTAGATGTGGGTCTTCAAATGAAATTAGGAATAAGATTATGGTTTCTCTACTGGTTGGAAAATCCTTAAGGCAATTTTTTGAAGGATTGATTTTGTAATGTAAGAGTCGGGACAGATTTCGCTAGAATGCTTCAGTCCTCTCGACTCCTCGAATTTACCTTCACATATTACTAGATTCGAGCTCTGTGGATGGAGGGTGCCTCCTTAGAACCATTCATCCCTGTGATCGAGGGCTCATGCCCATGGCCCTAACAAAATCACGACTAAGAGTTGAGTGTGTAGCCCCGGAACTTGTCATGGAATCCATATGACTAGGACCTTGGAACTCTTTGCTAGGTCTGAAAGGAGCTAAGCTATCTTGGCTTCGGGACTCGAGGAGTCCAGAGCTCCAGGATGTTATAACTTTACCACATGCAAAACCAACCGAAGGAAAACTGCTGGTACGATTACTAGAGAGGTTGACCGACATCTCGTAGTTTCCTTATCTGCGACTGTGGGATTTGTCCCATCATTAAACCCTAATAAACTTCTCATTCACGAAGTAACGTGAATCGTAGATATGAGGATATTCAGGATCTCCCCTCACCATTGGATTGATGTCGTGATCATTCAACATTGATCAACTCTAGGAGTAAAAAGGAAACTAAACAACCAAACCCCCGAACTCTGAATTCATGAAGTGATGAGGACCATCGATCCAAGGATGCTTTGAGATCTCTCTTGACCGTTGGATCTAGATTGTGGTCAGTACGACATTAACCACTCCGAGATTAAAAAAGGAAACTAAACAACCAAACCCTCGAACGTCAAAGTCGTGAAGCGACGAGGATGCTTTGAGATCTCTCTTGACTATTGGATCTAGAACATGGCCAGTCTGGCACTAACCACACCGAGAGTAAAAGGGAAACTAAACAACCAAACCCCTGAACATCGAAGTTGTGAAGCAACAGAGGCCATAGATCTATGGATCTACATGGACCTATCTCGGCCGTGGGATAAAAGTATATTGAGAGGTTACTGGTGGGAGTTTGGACTTTGGAGGTCTAGGCGATTTTGTAGGTAGGATAGGATGGAGGCTCCCGGAGGTTGTCATTTCATAGTGACGTGGCATGCTAATGTCACCTAGGGTGACATGGACCCATGCTCGACATGCCACGTTTCACCTTGATTCATGTTTTTTATAGACCTTATAAGCCAATTAGAACGTCACACATGTCTCCCATTGATAGGGCCATGTGTCATCTCTATCCTTTGTCGTGTGTCAACCCCCTGGCACATTCTTGGTTGGCCTAATAACTGGTGGAATATCCAAGGCACCGTGTGTTCAGGACTTCGGGAAACTTGGGATGCTGAAACGTTGGGGTTAAACGACCAAAGGCCCGAACCTCCCTGTCCCTACCTCTACATTTAACGTGCCACCACATGTAATTGTGGACCCTTCGAGAGTCAAGGGTTTCAAAACTCTGAAGGTTTGGAGTGATATATTGGATAAGTCGAAAGGGCCGATGGACCAAATTTACTTTCCCGCTCGTGCAAGCTGTAAGAATAATTTAAATATAATTAATTAACTAATTGGGACCCTCTCCGTAGCTTTGACATTCGATAGTTTTAGGGTTGATTTATAAGAGCATGAGGAGGAACTTTCGCCGAAGTCCAGAGACTTAGTTTCATATCAAAATTAGTACTCCTAAGTAATCTTTTGAAGTCTTTAGTTATATTATAATATAATTCAAAATAATTATATTATAATATGATTAATGAAAGAAAATTTTGGCAATGTTTAATTAAATTAATAGGCCTATAAGAGCTAGACAAGCGTCAACCTCGGGTTGGGATAGTCTTTGTATGCTATGTTGAGGTGGCATGCCAAATGATAGGGAGCCACGTGGATGCCACATGGTGATGAGAGACCCTAGTTGGTAAAGGCCTAAAGAAATTTGAAGGGCCATAACTTTTGGCCTAGATCTCGGATCTGGAGAAGCTTATAGTCATTGGAAAGCTCTTGATGAGCAGAATATGATGGAGGTCTCATGAAGAGGATTTGAAATGGTTGCAAAAAAGAAAAAAACACTTATACCCCATCCCTTAAAAGGATACCTAAGTGGTTGGGTGTGTGACAAAGTGGTATCAGAGCGGGCAACAAAACTTGGCCTGCTTTGGCTCTCAAAAGAGTCAAGTAATAATATTTTTTATTCTTAGAAAACTTTAAGGGAGAGGGAACCCTGCCCTACCCTATCTAGCACATCATGATTCAAACACATGCCTGGATGGGCTGGAGAACAATCATAAGACTAGTTTACCAAGGCTAAGATGAGGCTTTTGAGAAGATTATCGTTGTATGGAAATTATCTGCATAAGTTCCTTGAGGAAAATGATGAAGATTAAAATTCAGTTGGGATTTTACCCAACGATATTGAATTATGCTAGACTGCACGACAAAAGAAGCCTGTCATTTCTTTTGGAGAAATGATAGCCAGACCTACAAAAGTGGGATTATGTCGATGAGAATTAATAATAAAACTTGGATGCAAACGACATAAACATGTTTTAAGAAGTACTTGAGTCGAGAAAGAAAATGGATTGAATAGGTGGTAGGGATTGCCTAAAAAGTGGGCTTATAAAGCCTCTGTTAATTAAAAGTTTTGATTAAATGAAGGATTTGGAATTGGGAGAACAATCCTCCATGTCTAGAGGCCTTATTGGAGTAAGTGAGATCAACCTACTTGACCTGTTATAACTAGAAAAAAAAAAAAACTTCCTAATGGGGTAATCCCTTCGTGTAAAATAAAAGAAGTGATGGGGAGTGAGAATGAACCTCATGGAAGAAGTGAAATGACATGAGCAAGTTCAAAAGATCATGGTTGTGCTAGGGAAGTGTGTATCCCTATTAACTTAAGGGCGTGTCTAAGCAGGAGGAATGAGTCTGGTGACCATTTTCTGAAAAGGGAGAGCATGTGCAACTCTCTGGATATGAAGGAGACTAAGAAACAAAGTTGTTTCTAGGTATCAGAATTGTTGTGCAATTTTTTTCTAATGAAGCTATAAACATAGCTATATAAATATGGATTGATTGAGTGAGAAATCGCATCATCCTCCCTTGCTTGGTGGATAGAAAACCAATCTGCCAAAATTCCCATGGGAGGAGGAGAATGACCTCTGTCCCTCACTGTTGCTGAACAGAAGGAAGAATTATGGGTCTAATGGTTAAGTTTGATCTACATTTACAACCTATGTTCTGTTTTAATGAGAATAGGAAAAACAACTAGAACCTCTACAAAATTTTAAAAGGAAAGCTATGGACTTTCTACCCAAGACTAATTATGATCTAGAAATAATATGGAGTTTTGTATTAAAATAATTAGTAAGTAACATACTTCAAAAATTGTATTTGGGCTTTAATGAAATGGTCTGAATGTTATTAGAAATTAAAATTCATTATAAATGAGGCAAAATGGTTAATGAAATGTTGATCCTGAATGTGGTAAGGAAAGTGTTGTAGCACTTCTAGATGACCAATGGGTCAGATTGACATCCATAGGTGGATGGTATCCATATAAGGTATGACTTGATATGCTCAAGTAGTGATGAGAGGGAATCTAGAAAATGATTCCCTTGATAAAAATGTATGTTAACCAAAATGATTTGAGGCATGAAAGACAAGCTTGATAAGTTGTCTTGTTTCCTTGGGCACTGTTGGAGTTGCCCAGATAATATTTTCGGGCTGTTGAGTAATTTTATAATATGAGAGGCAAGAATAATTTCTTTCTAGTTGTTGTCATATGAAAAAAGGGACATAGTTATGACTATGTATGTTAAACTTGCCATGTGAATATCATGTGAATGATTGCAAGCTCTCAACTAAGAGGGAAGCTCAATGTTGCATGTCTTTATCAGACTTGTTATGAGAATGACATTAAAATTCTTGGGAGAAGGATCTGGAAGTCTGATATTTCCATGTGTATGAATTACATGGAAAGGGGGCAAGCAATGAGCTTACATGATGAATGCTTAGTTGTGTTTATTTATGCTTGAGTGCATGGATTTAATGCATCGAAAGGTTACATGATATAAGGACTGATATTAAGACTGAATAGATATGAATGAATGATGTAAACGTGCAAATGATGCACATGTATGATGTATGAGTGAAATCTAAGGCAAGAATTGCACTTGCCAAGATTGAATTCATACCATGGATGCATGGCTGACTCTATTATGAAGAGTCACGAAAGTTTTGTTTTGAATGATATCTTGAGGGGAATTTGTTCCATTCCCTCAGGAAAGGATAGTATAAATAGACAAAAGAGTAAATAAGAAGAGATGTTTCCTTATCATGATGAAAGGCAACATGATCAGGCCCTTAAAGGCTAGATGTAAATGGTCATGAACAATCATAAACTAACTAAAAAAACTTCAGTAGATACATAAAAGAAACTATAGGAGTGTCTATAGTAGACACAGAATATGTTGAAACACACAGAAAGGAGTACTATACATAAAAACACATTAGGATGATGTGCATATATAGTTCATATTCCTTATGGAATATTTGGTAAACAACTGAAAGAGTAAAGCTGAAGTTGACTCAAGGTTGAGACCTTCATAGATAGTGATGTATATGCAATAAGAAAGTTGCATGATGAAGGAGTTACCTATGGAGAAACTTTGTAAAGACTATGTCATGAGAACAGAGTCCCAACCTTAATAACTGTTGAATATTAGGCAGTGAGCTACACGTGTATATATATATATATATATCCTCGATTACATTCTAAAAAAAAATGTATGAGTGGAAAACTAACAAATGAATATTGAATATTTTGACAACTAAATGGTAATGTGGAGAGTGAACAGGTTCATAATTCAATGTGAACAAAAGGTTTGTTGTTGTAGCATGTTGATATACCAAGAAGGTTGAGGTGAGCCTAACTAATACTTCTCAAGGAAAAGAGCATGGAGATCACAATAAGAAGTAGATTGCATAAGCAAAGAAGGAGAAAATAAGGAACAATTTTATTACCCTAAAAACTCTGAATTGTTTAACAGAGTTGTAGGTCTTAGAAGAGCAGTTGTGGGAACAAGTACATTTGGAAAAAGGGAAAATAAATAGATAATCATATTTAAATGAATAGGCTTGGTCAAACCGTGTTAAATAAAGGTAGTGAAGCCATGGAAAATAACTTAGCTAAACTAAAAGTCCAGGACTGTGTAGGAGTTGGACGAGGGAAGATTTCCTTGACTCCTTTCTTGTTGTTGATTGTATTTATCTGGTATGAGAGACCGATTTAATTATGCAAGTAAATTTTTTGACACCATAATGATGATGGTTGTATGATTGTAAAAACAATTGAGAATTGTTTTTGTTGCACTCATGAAAACATTAAGAATAATGTGATGAAGGGCATAAAGATATGCTAGGACATATCTGAAAATGTTTTATTGATTAGAATGCTATGATACATGAATTTTTATTTTACATGACGACTAATAGAATTGTGACGTATGTCATGTGTAGAAAGAAATTGAAATTGTTGGGAAAGACAGTTACCAATGGTAGAAAATCTCAAGAAGATGATGAATGCGAGAAGGTCGTTGTCGAAAGATTGTTGAGGGGACTTTGGGAGCCCCATGAAGCACTACTGATGAGGTAAAAATAAAAATAAAAAGGTGCTAGCAGCCAGAACAGGCTTAAAAATGTACATGCATGTATGTCATAAAGTATCAAGGGATTTGGTAAGAACCCCTTCTGAAATATTTCATTATCTTACTGATATGCGAATAATTCTGAGTGGATATTGTATGCCATTGCTACCTAAGAAGGGTAAGATTCAAGAAAAAAGAATCTGAATAATAGAGAGAGGAAGTCTATTCCAATCAAGGACTAGTTATAATCCTTGCAAGAAAATGCATGAGTAAGGAGTACCATGGGTACAATGACCAATCTAGGGAGATTGGTAATAAAGGTGCTCACATTTAGCACATTGCATGGAATGCATTGAGGAAATGCATGTTTGCATGAGAGGGTAGACAATGGATTACCCATTAAGGAAGGATGACCTTCCAATACTCTACTTGAATTGTAGAGGTGTTAAAGAAAAAATAATTTTGGGTGGCCATGGGTGTTGGCACACTGGTTACCAATGAAGGAAGAATGTTTGGGTGCATTCAAGAGAAGCTTTTAGTTTCATATGTGCTGATTTGGGATTGTGATCATCCTATAACAACAAACATAGTCATGTTGTAAGAGTGAATTAGAATGATTAAACCTATGGTGGAAATGTTGGTTGAGCTCTGACACACCATGGCATGGTGCTTGTCATAAGTTTGGAAAACTTGAACCCAATGTAAGGGTACATTGGGTATGGATGTGGTCATGAATATTAATACACTGATTAAAGTCAACTGATATTTCAGTTTCATTTGGAAAATTTGGTATGTTGAAAGGATGCATAAGTAAATAATGATATTTCATTTTGATCTGTACCCTTGAATAGATGAAAATGACTTGCACTGTTAGTATGCATAATTTTGAAAATATAATGTGCAAGAAAACTAAGAATTTGTTTGGCTGAAGAATGTTGAAATTGCAGGAAGAAAAGGGTCTTGGATATGGCAATGTTGTAATCCCATAAGGAAGACCAATTGCCTGCTGAGCTAAACTGCTATGGGAAGGAATGTCCCATACTTGTGAATCTTGTTCCTGTGTGGAACAGATCTGAAAATAAATGTGAATTTGGAAATCTATGGGTGGCAGATTTGTAATAAGAATCTGAATTTGAAATTGATGATAATATCTCATAATTTATGTATACCTATGATACATGTGAGACGCAAAATATCTATCTAGGGAGGACAGGTGAAGGCTGTCAAACTGGAAAGCATGAAAACAAATATTGTTGAGACATGTGAACCCTGTGATAAGCCATGATCGTCCTAGAATATGTTTTGTTGTGGAAACACAAGCTGGAGGGATGCCTTGGTAGAGCAAGTCTCACGGATGCCTCGACTATAAGGCTCATTGAAGTCTTTGAACTCTTCCTGTGCAATAAAGTCTTAGCAAGGAAAGATGGATTGCCCAAGGGACTGTATAACAGAGAAGGGGATGTCTGAGCTTGGGCTTGGAGGGTGAGTGACCACAAGGAAGAGGAGACTTTGATAATTCTTATAAAATATTGATTGGGATCATGCACACAATGGCTCTGTCAAGGAAAAACAATGATCTAATATAAAAAGACATCCATATGGATGGAAATCCACGAAGTGCACAGATAAATATTGTGTTAGGTTTTGAATCTTTTCTCTTGATTTTATCACAACAGTAAGATGTTTTCGCGTGAAATTGTGATTAATATGCTTGTTGTCCAAAATTATTGAAGGCAGGTGATGAAGGCCAAGGGTGTGGAAAGGACCTGACCAAGAAAGAGGATCAACATTTCTGAAGCAACTGAATGACAAAGGCATGAAAAATGTTATCGAGAAAGAACACTAAGGATGATGTTTCTTTTAAGGGGGAGGGGATTGTAATACCCTTGTTCCCCCCAGCTTGTAATTAATCATTAATTATGATCACCATGCTACAGCATGTGAATAATGTAAATGTATTGTTGTTTATATTGCCAATAACTGACTATGGGGGTGAAGCCGTACTTGCCATGATTTAACTAGAGGAAAGAGTGAGGAAACTATACAAAGGGTTCATTATGTCAAAATGACCCCAAATTCTCTTTGTTGAAATAATAAGCCTCATCCTGATCCCAAGGAAAAATCAATTAATGAGAAAAGGACTGGTGGTTGAACAATCAACTACTCCAATGAATAACAGAATGGAGGGTATGGCTAAGGAGCTAGAAAACTGTCACCCCAATGTACCATAGAGTGCAGTTTCTTGCAGGCCCATATTGACCTGAGTTCCTTCTCATAGAAGGAAGAG
>JZKD02S1930189.1:0-11600 GCA_000966675.3 Picea glauca
GTGCAAAACCTTCACAAGGCACTGAGATTAGTGGAACATCATAAAGTGTCACCATTGTCACCTAGAAAACAACTTCGCTATCTTTAGTAATGGAATAAATCTAACACAAGGGAGGCTTCCCTACTAGCCTCAAGGAATACCTAGGAACGACACAATCAAGTCTAAGGCCTCTTATGTAGCTACTCAATTTAACACCAATGGAATAAGATATGTTGCCACAGAATTTAGCACCTTAGTGAAAAACCTTCACAAGGCACCGAGATTAGTGGAACATCAGAAAATGTCACCATTGTCACCTAGGAAACAATTTCCCTATCTTTAGTAATGGAATAAATCTAACACAAGGGAGGCTTCCCTACTATCCTCAATGAATCCCTAGGAAAGACACAATCAAGTCTAAGGCCCGTTATGTAGCTACTCAATTTAACACCAATGGAATAAGATAATGAAGGTAAGGACAAGGTGGTAAGTTTGTGAAATTTATATATATGAATGAATGAGGATCTAAGTCAATTTAGAAGGTTTATCAAGTCAATTTTAGGCAAAAGAGGATCCCCAAACACTACAAAAGAAGAAAAATCTATTGGTTCTTGTAAATATTGAAAGAAATATGGTGAATGACAATCGTAGTACAAGTTATGACATAAGCAATAAATTTAGTCCTAGAACAAGTAATAGGCCAATGAAAAACATGGCTAAGTGATGGATTAAACTAGGGTTTTATCAACCAACAAAATCTGAAATTACAAATGCATATAAAAACTCCAAAACCCTAGACATCCACCCCTAAAAGGCTAAAAAAACAAATCAATAATACAATTTAGGGTTTAAAAATTATTATTAAGTAAAACGTATGCATCAATACCAAAATGTCCAAGTCTTTTATGTTTGAAAATGAATAGACCATTGTTATAAAACCTTAATTTAACCCTAAAGAATAAAAAAAGGTTAAAATTTTTAGTTTTGTGATTGACTATTGGGAGAAAACTAATGCCTACGATATTTGTTTGGGCATATGGGATCAATTAAGGACTTCTTTGAAGAGATATAAGTGGATCTAGGGTGATATCTAGGGTTGTTCACTACTAACCCTAGAAGATCCTCCTAGTGTTTAATAGGCCTTCAAAGACAATTCAAGGGAAGGTTCACTAGTAACCTTCCAAAAGTTTTAACAAGAAGGGTTTTTCAAGAAAGATCCAAGAGAATGCACAACCATCACTAGAGAATCAATATTACACTTACATTCATTCATAAACAAAACCACAAGATAAAATGAGACCACTTACTCAAGAAATCTTACATCCATCAAAACCCAAGCAATGAACATACATGAAGAAGTAGAAACATCCACAAGACATCATCTCCAATAAGTCGCTCTAACTAGCCATCCATAGAAATTTGTATAAGAGAGAAAGAAGTAGAAGACAAGTAGTGATAAATCTCCACAAGTAGCAATTATTTACAAGTGACAAGTGATTCTCTTATTTATATACAAAGAGATCAAACACGCTTCTCACCAAGAAAAATCTCTAAGAGCATAAAATATTTCCTTTATCTCTCACAAACCCTAGAGATATGGCCCAAAGGCACAAAATATCCATGATACAAGAGTGGATAGGTCACTAAGACCCCCAATGATGCCTCTAAGATGAAGTAAACATGCTCTAATGCCAAATCGTTCATCATAAATGTTTGTTCAACCTCACATGTGTGGCACATGTGGACTCATAAAGTGGAAAACTCAGTCAAAAGTGGAATGTAGGGGCTCCAAAAGTGAAACGTTTCCTCTAAAGTTTGCAATGTTTCATCACTAGGTGTCCAATCATGCCCCAAAGAAGGTGCAATTTCATCAAAAAGTGGCATATCATCATCAAAATGTGCAACGTCCCATCAAAATGTGCAACGTCCCATCAAAAGGTGGCATATCATCATCAAAATGTGCAACGTCCCATCAAAAGGTGCAACATCCCATTGAGAGGTATCAAATCATCATTTAAAGGTGAAATGTCTTATCATCAAAGTGCCACAACATACCCCATATGTGTTAAGGAGTCTTAACAATGGAGCCATGTGATCAAAAGGATCAACATCCTCCAAAAGATGTGGAATGACCTCTCTCAAGTAGTAGGATGACCTCCATTGAGTGTTCTATTAGACCCTCAATGCCCACCAAATGACCAATACATCAATCAAGTGGTTAACCATGTGAAATCTATCATCAAGGAGGGGCTCATGTAGTCCAATGTATCCTCAAAGATGGAGGCATGTACACAATTCAAATACAACATGTAAAGTGAGTCATGTCAATGAAAAATCAACTAGATATATCACATTAAGTATCCTTGTCAAACTTCACACTAGCTCATAAAGTTATACAATTTTCCAAGTTTAGGTATGGGAGGATCATTATCAATCCCTATTGGGTGTGCCAATACCCAGGATAAGGAGTATTTCCCAAGAAACCCGTCAAGGAGAATGTGCAATAGCATATGGTATGGTTTGGGTTTTACTTCATGGGTGGTGACATAGTCTTGAAAGGTTATGCATGATAGCCATCCTCATGAGCACCTTTGTATGAGGGAGTGCTTGGGTAATGAGTTACCCTTTCCTTGGCATTGTGTCTTTCCAAACTGTTATTTTCCTTTTTCTTTATTCATTCAACCTTTTTGAATTTTGATTTTGATTTTCTAAGTCATTTGTTAGGTATGCAATCATTGCATAGGACTTGGGGAGATGACCTCTTAACAAGGAGGTAGAACTCATGTTTCTCATTCCTTTTTGGTTCTTGACTTTAATTTTATTTCTTTCTTGTTTTTCTTTATTTTGAGTTTTATCATGTTCTATTTCTATATTTGTTTTTATATAAAGTTGCATCAACCTCAAGCATTTTATATCCTTCTTCTCATGGGATTATGAGGCATGAGCCTTTATGGATGACATATGGCAACCAACCCAAAAGATAAGGTAATGGAGATGGGAGATATGGAGTGTGTTATGTATGGATTGGTATATGGACACATTACCCCTATCAATGCCCCCCAGTAGTACAACATTTCCCAAGACTGACAATAGTTGACTAGGAAATGATGATGACCACCTTGAAGGTGAAATAAGGAAAAATGTATAAATTCAAAGCATGATGATCCATAATCTAATTCAACCCATGATCAATATTTTCATGCCCAAAACATTGAACATTATCACTAAATATGAAGTATCATAATAGGGTACCTCATGTGTTCCCTACACCATATCGTCTGATGTGAATGAGTTGAGCATAAAATGGAAGGCATCTATGGGAAGTTGTCTATAGAGAATTAGGAATGTCATCATCATAACTACTATCTATAATGTGGATCATGGATAAATACTCTCCTCTAGCTACCCCTAGACATGAGGGGGTAACAAGAGGCACTTGGGAAAATCAATTTGTGAAAAGGAGATAATGGCTATATTGCATGTTGTGGGTCTTTTAAATCCATACCTACTCGAGCAACATTTCTAGGTTTAAACTAATCATCATAGCCTGAAATAATTACTAGAGTAGAGGATTTCTTCCCTAGAAAAATAAAAATGGGTCACCAAAATGTTGGGATATGACTATGAGATAATTTATAAGAATGGAAAGGAGATTGTGCTACTATATGCTCTCTCTTGAAAGTATGAAGAGGAAGGGTCCCTCTTTTCACTCCCCTTCATAGTAGTAAATTGGTTGAATGACATTTCCCACAAATAGTTGACATATCCCAAGATTTCTACCATGATCCAAAAACTTCAAATAGAACCCCGTGCATATTAGGGCTACACTTGGAAAAATGAAGAGCTTCTCTATAAAGGGAATCTTGTTTTGACAAAGAATTCAACATTTAAATCATGGGTGTTATTTGAACTGCATTCCTATCCCATATAGGTCATTCAAGGTTTCATAAAACATATGAAAGGATCAAATGTTGGTTTTTTGGGAGGTATTAAAAAGGACATCCACACCTTTGTGGAAGAATGTGACATTTCCCAATGACACAAGGGAGAGACAATANGTGCAAAACCTTCACAAGGCACTGAGATTAGTGGAACATCATAAAGTGTCACCATTGTCACCTAGAAAACAACTTCGCTATCTTTAGTAATGGAATAAATCTAACACAAGGGAGGCTTCCCTACTAGCCTCAAGGAATACCTAGGAACGACACAATCAAGTCTAAGGCCTCTTATGTAGCTACTCAATTTAACACCAATGGAATAAGATATGTTGCCACAGAATTTAGCACCTTAGTGAAAAACCTTCACAAGGCACCGAGATTAGTGGAACATCAGAAAATGTCACCATTGTCACCTAGGAAACAATTTCCCTATCTTTAGTAATGGAATAAATCTAACACAAGGGAGGCTTCCCTACTATCCTCAATGAATCCCTAGGAAAGACACAATCAAGTCTAAGGCCCGTTATGTAGCTACTCAATTTAACACCAATGGAATAAGATAATGAAGGTAAGGACAAGGTGGTAAGTTTGTGAAATTTATATATATGAATGAATGAGGATCTAAGTCAATTTAGAAGGTTTATCAAGTCAATTTTAGGCAAAAGAGGATCCCCAAACACTACAAAAGAAGAAAAATCTATTGGTTCTTGTAAATATTGAAAGAAATATGGTGAATGACAATCGTAGTACAAGTTATGACATAAGCAATAAATTTAGTCCTAGAACAAGTAATAGGCCAATGAAAAACATGGCTAAGTGATGGATTAAACTAGGGTTTTATCAACCAACAAAATCTGAAATTACAAATGCATATAAAAACTCCAAAACCCTAGACATCCACCCCTAAAAGGCTAAAAAAACAAATCAATAATACAATTTAGGGTTTAAAAATTATTATTAAGTAAAACGTATGCATCAATACCAAAATGTCCAAGTCTTTTATGTTTGAAAATGAATAGACCATTGTTATAAAACCTTAATTTAACCCTAAAGAATAAAAAAAGGTTAAAATTTTTAGTTTTGTGATTGACTATTGGGAGAAAACTAATGCCTACGATATTTGTTTGGGCATATGGGATCAATTAAGGACTTCTTTGAAGAGATATAAGTGGATCTAGGGTGATATCTAGGGTTGTTCACTACTAACCCTAGAAGATCCTCCTAGTGTTTAATAGGCCTTCAAAGACAATTCAAGGGAAGGTTCACTAGTAACCTTCCAAAAGTTTTAACAAGAAGGGTTTTTCAAGAAAGATCCAAGAGAATGCACAACCATCACTAGAGAATCAATATTACACTTACATTCATTCATAAACAAAACCACAAGATAAAATGAGACCACTTACTCAAGAAATCTTACATCCATCAAAACCCAAGCAATGAACATACATGAAGAAGTAGAAACATCCACAAGACATCATCTCCAATAAGTCGCTCTAACTAGCCATCCATAGAAATTTGTATAAGAGAGAAAGAAGTAGAAGACAAGTAGTGATAAATCTCCACAAGTAGCAATTATTTACAAGTGACAAGTGATTCTCTTATTTATATACAAAGAGATCAAACACGCTTCTCACCAAGAAAAATCTCTAAGAGCATAAAATATTTCCTTTATCTCTCACAAACCCTAGAGATATGGCCCAAAGGCACAAAATATCCATGATACAAGAGTGGATAGGTCACTAAGACCCCCAATGATGCCTCTAAGATGAAGTAAACATGCTCTAATGCCAAATCGTTCATCATAAATGTTTGTTCAACCTCACATGTGTGGCACATGTGGACTCATAAAGTGGAAAACTCAGTCAAAAGTGGAATGTAGGGGCTCCAAAAGTGAAACGTTTCCTCTAAAGTTTGCAATGTTTCATCACTAGGTGTCCAATCATGCCCCAAAGAAGGTGCAATTTCATCAAAAAGTGGCATATCATCATCAAAATGTGCAACGTCCCATCAAAATGTGCAACGTCCCATCAAAAGGTGGCATATCATCATCAAAATGTGCAACGTCCCATCAAAAGGTGCAACATCCCATTGAGAGGTATCAAATCATCATTTAAAGGTGAAATGTCTTATCATCAAAGTGCCACAACATACCCCATATGTGTTAAGGAGTCTTAACAATGGAGCCATGTGATCAAAAGGATCAACATCCTCCAAAAGATGTGGAATGACCTCTCTCAAGTAGTAGGATGACCTCCATTGAGTGTTCTATTAGACCCTCAATGCCCACCAAATGACCAATACATCAATCAAGTGGTTAACCATGTGAAATCTATCATCAAGGAGGGGCTCATGTAGTCCAATGTATCCTCAAAGATGGAGGCATGTACACAATTCAAATACAACATGTAAAGTGAGTCATGTCAATGAAAAATCAACTAGATATATCACATTAAGTATCCTTGTCAAACTTCACACTAGCTCATAAAGTTATACAATTTTCCAAGTTTAGGTATGGGAGGATCATTATCAATCCCTATTGGGTGTGCCAATACCCAGGATAAGGAGTATTTCCCAAGAAACCCGTCAAGGAGAATGTGCAATAGCATATGGTATGGTTTGGGTTTTACTTCATGGGTGGTGACATAGTCTTGAAAGGTTATGCATGATAGCCATCCTCATGAGCACCTTTGTATGAGGGAGTGCTTGGGTAATGAGTTACCCTTTCCTTGGCATTGTGTCTTTCCAAACTGTTATTTTCCTTTTTCTTTATTCATTCAACCTTTTTGAATTTTGATTTTGATTTTCTAAGTCATTTGTTAGGTATGCAATCATTGCATAGGACTTGGGGAGATGACCTCTTAACAAGGAGGTAGAACTCATGTTTCTCATTCCTTTTTGGTTCTTGACTTTAATTTTATTTCTTTCTTATTTTTCTTTATTTTGAGTTTTATCATGTTCTCTTTCTATATTTGTTTTTATATAAAGTTGCATCAACCTCAAGAATTTTATATCCTTCTTCTCATGGGATTATGAGGCATGAGCCTTTATGGGTGACATATGGAAACCAACCCAAAAGATAAGGTAATGGAGATGGGAGATATGGAGTGTGTTATGTATGGATTGGTATATGGACACATTACCCCTATCAATGCTCCCCAATAATACAACATTTCCCAAGACTAACAATAGTTGACTAGGAAATGATGATGACCACCTTGAAGGTTAAACAAGGAAAAAAGTATAAATTCAAAGAATCATGATCCATAATCTAATTCAACCCATGATCAATATTTCATGCCCAAAACATTGAACATTATCACTCAATATGAAGTATCAGAATAGGGTACCTCATGTGTTCCCTACACCATATCGTCTGATGTGAGTGAGCTGAGCATAAAATGGAAGGCATCTATGGGAAGTTGTCTATAGAGAATTAGGAATGTCATCATCATAACTACTATCTATAATGTGGATCATGGATAAATACTCTCCTCTACCTACCCCTAAACATGAGGGGGTAACAAGAGGCACTTGGGAAAATCAATTTGTGAAAAGGAGATAATGGCTATATTTCATGTTGTGGGTCTTTGAAATCCATACCTACTCGAGCAACATTTCTAGGTTGAAACTAATCATCATAGCCTGAAATAATTACTAGAGTAGAGGATTTCTTCCCTAGAAAAATAAAAATGGGTCACCAAAATGTTGGGATATGACTATGAGATAATTTATAAGAATGGAAAGGAGATTGTGCTACTATATGCTCTCTCTTGAAAGTATGAAGAGGAAGGGTCCCTCTTTTCACTCCCCTTCATAGTAGTAAATTGGTTGAATGACATTTCCCACAAATAGTTGACATATCCCAAGATTTCTACCATGATCCAAAAACTTCAAATAGAACCCCGTGCATATTAGGGCTACACTTGGAAAAATGAAGAGCTTCTCTATAAAGGGAATCTTGTTTTGACAAAGAATTCAACATTTAAATCATGGGTGTTATTTGAACTGCATTCCTATCCCATATAGGTCATTCAAGGTTTCATAAAACATATGAAAGGATCAAATGTTGGTTTTTTGGGAGGTATTAAAAAGGACATCCACACCTTTGTGGAAGAATGTGACATTTCCCAATGACACAAGGGAGAGACAATAAAACCTCAAGATTAACTACAACCTTTACCCATTATTCCAACTGTACAAACTAACATTTATATGGACTTCATTGTGGGGTTACCAAAATCTTGTAATAAATCTATAATCATGATTTTGGTTGATCGCCTTTCCAAATATGCTCACTTTTGTGTTCTACAACACCCCTTCAAGGTCTCTACAGTCACTTAAGTATTCATAGATAATATATTTAAACTTTTTGGTATGCCACAATATATTGTGACAGAGCATGACCCCAAATTCACTGGAAATTTTTGGCAAGAGTTGTTTTGAATCCAGGCCACTCAACTGAATATTAACACAACATATAAGTTATAACCCCCCAATTGATGGTCAGAATGAAGTTGTTGACAAGTGCTTGGAAGAGTATTTATGATGCCTTACTTTAGAGAGACAATCCCAATGGGTTTGGTGGTTACCCCTAACATAATGGAGGTATAATAAAACTTATCACAGTGCCACTCAAATGAGTCCCTTTGATGTTTTCTATGGCCAAAATCCCCAATTAGTACTATCCTACTTACTAGGAGTCTCTAAGGTGCAGGAGGTAGAGAAAACCCTCACCACTTGAGATGACATTTTTCTCCCTCTCAATGATAATTTGGTAATGGCTCATAATAGGTTGAAGTATTAGTTTGATCATCATTTTTATAAATTCCATTTTGAAGCACGTGATTAGGTGTTTCTTTGTTTACAAACCTTTAAGAAGAACTCACTCAAAGAAAACCACCACCAGAATATTTCTCCCGATTTTTATGGTCACTATAAGTTTTTCAAACGTAGTGGGCTAGTGGCTTACTGTAATGTACCTCAAAATTTACATATAAATTTTTTGTATTTGGGAACATTGAGTTGGTTTTGTATCCTCGAGGTCGTTCAATCACTTGTCTATCCTAAGGTACATCCATCCTACTGCTTTCACTCCTTTATCCTATTATCATAAGGTCGCCACTTCTTTTTGGTAAAGTGTTGCATACGACAACATGTCCATAACTAGGGACCATTTGTCGCATGGTAACTTAATACTATATACTGTCTTAATTCTAAGCCACTCTAAGACACGTAGTAGTAACTACTTAGAGTCTCACTATCCTATATTGTGGGGTTAGAGGTGTCAGGCCTTTAGAAGTTTAATCCGATAGTGTAAGTAACATCATGAAATCTATAATGAGAAAATTAACCCTTATTCAGAAAAACATAAGTATAGTGGATTAAATTCGGCCACTAAAATTACACCTTGAATCTAAAGTGTGCAGAGGGTTAATCTATTAGAGGTTAAGGTTAAAGTGCGCCGAGGGTTAATCTTTTAGAGGTTAAGGTTAAGATCGTATGCACATCACTCGTTAGGTAATGACAAGGCTAACTGCCTCGGTGTTTAAATGCAAGGTAGTTGGATTCAACAAGTAACGGTGTATTGCCTTGCCATCAATGCCCTTAGCTACCGATACAGGTGGAAGGAACTATGCCTTAAAGGCCTGTCTGCACATTTAAAGAACCTAGGAAAAATGTCTACTCGACATAGAGTTCGACTTGCGTGCCCAAAGGAAACGTCGACACCTCCCCTATAGTAACATGGTCTAAGTACAAACACCTTCTCCCCCTTTGCTCCATTCGGAGGTTACTCCCGTGCCCTTCACTCTCATTCAGGATTTTGGCTTGGGTGGAAGAGGAATCACCATCTCAGGCCATTCCGTTCGCACTCTGATTAAGGGTTTTGTGAAGGAGAGAAAATGTCGCGAACCAATTCCTTTGTTGGCTCAAACCTCGTGGCCAGGAGTTCACGATTCCAGTCCCTATGCTAGGTGCATGGAGATTCTTGGTGGCACTTCTCGATAGCAGTTCTGTGTGGTAAGTTTACCTTCGGCTCTCCTCTTATTTACGCTTAAAAAAATCATTCTGCCTCATCTGTGGGTCTGTGCACACCTCTATTCTTTGATAATAGCCTCATATTACCTCCAGAGTACTATGATAGAGAAGGAATTGGGTTTTGTTGGTGAGGGTTTGTATCCTATCCTAGTTTATCCCTGTTACTGCACCATTCATCCTATCGGGACCGAGCCATTACGCGTATCACAACGTCTGTTATGAAAGTCGAGAACTTATTCGGTTAAACCCTTGTTATTCTTTCCTGGTCTCCTCCATTGGATAGTCCATTAAACCCTTGTTATTGTTTCCTGGTCTTCTCCATTGGATAGTCCGTTAAATCCTTGTTATTGTTTCCTGGTCTTCTGTGGTTGACTATGGTGTTAGCTGGAAGCATCGATTTAGAAGCGAAGTTTTTTTTTTTCCAAAGGCCGAACGCGTTTAACCTCTTCTGTTTTAAATTGAATATTCAAAGGTTTATATATTTACCATGCATCATTTTTACGCTTTTTATTATTTCTTTTATTCCTATAATATCCCTTTTGATTATGCACTAGTATCTATTATTAATGATGGGCCCTTGGATGTGCGAGGGTACCCATCAGGGAGGCACGAACACCCCTTCCTCCTTTCAGTTCAAGTGATGTAGTGCGATGGCAGAAGGCATAAATCCCCTGCTTCAGTTAAGTATTCAACGGGCCCTCTTTCTAGTTATTTTTTGTTTTGTAACTTGCTCATATTATCCAATTTGGTTATGTTTTAATGCTTCTCGTTTAATTCTATGCAGGTGCGGGCATGTCGAAGCATGGGGACGCCCTCCTCACTCCATTCAAAAGGTACTCGGGTTCCTACACAGTATCTAAAAGATTTTCAAACCCCGTTTGTCCAGGCTCTGTTTCGTCCAAAAGTCTGAGAGGTTAATTTCAAGTTCTGTGGTAGTTGATACAGTGTATGCTCCGAATTGTATAAAATGATTCTGGTATAAAGAACCAATGCACAGTTTTGCGCCTGCTTGGACTTTGGTAACTAGACTGTCAATTTGTTAAAAAAAATACAGTGCTCATTTTATCATGTGTATTAAATCTGTTGTGGATTTGAAGTATTCTCTTCTATATAATTCGAGGATGGATTGGGTACTATAGATTCGAATTTTCTATTCTGGCTATTATAGCTATTTTTGTTTCCATAATTGAATTTTTATTGAAAGTATAAACCCTTCTTCCGAAACGAATCGGCCATGCATAGTGATTATGCCTAAGGGTTTGATTCTTTCCCAGAAATAAAATGGTCGATGATTCCCCGATTTCGTTTATGTTCAAAATGAAGAATTAACTAGTTTCAGGTTTACGCATCATAAGTTATTTTCCTTCTATTTTCAGTTATAATTGTTGAATAACCCTTAACAGTCTGCTTACCCGTGAAAAGATAGCTTCATTATTAGTTTGAATTCACGCATCGTGTACCATTTACCTTCTGTGTCAATTATCATGGTCAAATAAGCCCTTAACGGACTGCTCACCAGTGAATTAGATAGCTTCAATGTAGTTCTGGATCTACTCACTGTGTACTATTTTACTTATGTTTCTGTTATTGCTTCTTGTGTAAGTCCTTAAAGATCTATACACCAGAAGGTTCGATGGTCATCAT
>JZKD02S1930189.1:25610-52484 GCA_000966675.3 Picea glauca
TTTGGTGTGCTCTTTGATTACTAGTTGGCCTTAGGATATATTTTTATCTTTAAAGTATTAAGTCATCGTGGAGTCGAACCAGCCTCCCCGCCGATCTCGTCGCTTGTTACAGTTACCACCAGATTTTGAGTCTTTTCCTTCTAAAAGGTGTAGAGTTATTAGGTGTGGTACACACACATCCATCGTTCAGACTTGTGATTCTACAAAGATGATTATTGAACCTAGTCTTCAAAACACTAGGAGCCCTTCAAATCCCATACCTATTATAGTTAATGGCACCTCTTCGACTCCTACAAACTCTATGGTTGTAGTGCCAGAGGTACCTATCATTACTATGGCCCGACCTATAGTAAATGCTCAATATACCGCCTCGAACCCCTTTGGGTCTCTTGGCCACTCATCAGGCTACAATGTTAAGTCCATCCCTATGACTTCTAGTCCCTTTTTTATGGTATTCCCAACTTCACTTCGCAGTTTTCAAACTTCATCCCAGCTGCTGGCCCTAATGCTAGAATTGGGCTTGGGGGCAGTACACCTCCCTACACTCCTTTTTCGTTTGGTGGATCTCAAATCCCTCAAATGACTCCTAATATGGGAGGCACTCCTACTTTTAACCCTGGGTCCAATCCTCCTACTTCTGGGTGGAATAATCAACCTGACAGACAAGCTTCGACTCAAGTTCCGTCATGCAACCCCACCTCCTCGGTGTAGATTCTAACCAATACAATTGGCATGACGAATCCACCTCTATCCTTCAGATGCCAACCTGGAGGAGGTCAGTTTCACGTTTTGGGAAACCCCCAACCCGGATCCAGTTCGGCTCGGGGAAATTTCTGTAACCCTCAACAGAATATTCTAGCTGGAATGATTCCCAACCAACCTTATATGAATCATCCCAGAGGAGGGCCTTATAATGTCGTACAAGGCCATGGTGTTTACCATAACCTTGGATGGCCTGTAGTTTCGCAAGCACAATCTTTCCTGGGAGGTTGGGGCCAGATGTCACAACCCTGTCTCCCTTTTCTGGCCATGCTTAATCTGCTAGATTTGTCTAAGTTAATGAATGACCCTGTGAGTCACAATCCTACATGGCCCCCCATACCCACCAAACTTCTTTCGGACATCTCAAAGTTCGAGGGTAAGAATGGAGAGGATCCTGGTGATCACGTCACTACCTTTCACCTTTGGTGCTCATCGAACTCCCTTAATGACGATTCTATTCATTTGAGATTATTTCAACGCACCGTCATCAGAGTTGCTGCAACATGGTATATTGAGCTTCCTAGGGGGGCATATGGGACTTTTAGTCAGTTGGTGTTGGTGTTTCTTAACCATTTCTAGTTGCCCATTCATTATGATGTTGTCTTAAAATTGTTGTCAACTTTATGCCAGGATACCGCCACTCATATGTTGGACCATATCCAGGAGTGGTGTAGACAAAAGAGGTTGATTAAGACCCCTGTACCCCTGACCTTTCTTTTATAATGGTTTCTTAATTCTTTTCACGTTCCTATCTCGAAGGACGTTGCTACATCCAAGGTTACCACTAAGGAAGAATCAATCTTTAGGGCCCAGCACTTAGGCTTGATATATGCTCAGTCTGGGATTTTATACCACCTTATTCCTGATGCACTGCAGTTAACTTACGACCCTAGGAAAAATCCCAGACCTCATGCCAATGGCAATATAGGTGTCGCCAATGTAAAGTCTGCAGACTCAGTGATGAACCATTTGAAAGAGTTGTCCTTAAACCAGTCTGTCAGAGGACCATCTTTGTCTGTGTCTTCCAACCCCACTCAGTCGGTGGATGTACACTCCATGCAATAATCATCCAACCCAAATGGTAACCAGCAACCAGGAGGGACTAAGAAGAAAGGACCTAATAACCATAAGGGTGGGAAAAATGGTGATAAATCCAAGGACAATAATAATAATGAGAAGACGGGTAGTAATGTTGGAGAGGGAAAACAAGAAAGACATAAGGTGAAGTTTCCCTGTAAGCTTTGCACAAATGATCACCTCACCCATTTATGCACCAAACTTGCAGAAGATGTGAGGCTATTATCTCAATCGTCCGTCGTGTTGATGAATCCATTCCCACATAATCAACACTTAGCCTTGAGCTCCTCAAACGTCGAAAATGTGGTTGGTGGGGGTCAAAACCAGCAGTCACAAGATGGCAACCATTTATGTATCATTATGGTCGATGCAAAAGTTAATGTAGCCACTCGATCTCGAGATTATAGATCTAAAAAAGCTATTCCTGGTCTAGAATCGGAGACGACTTTATAGATTGAGAAACCAGATCCACCACATCGTATTCCAAAAGGAGTAATCAAGTGCTCTACTGCTAATCCAAATTCTAGAACCACCCAGAACTACTCTCTTGTCAAGGACCTGGGTTCAACCCCTTTTGTGATGTCGGCTTTGGAGGTACTCTAGACATGTCCTTCATAGAGGAATGCCTTACTCTCTTCTTTAGGATCCCTAGAACCCAATGGCTCAAAAGTCATCAAGTTTGACGTCACAGATGTTAAGCCTCGCTTGCCTTACCATGTGGCTTTCGAAATCCATGTGGAGTACTCAAAGTATACCATCAAGTGTGCGGTTTTTTATGAAGGCGTTGCTATGTGTGTGATGTCCCTGGTTTGTTGGAAATCTCTTGGTTCTCTAACTCTTTCCAAGTCATCGAACATGTTGACTGCTTTTAACGGTCATTCCTTCCACCCTCATGGTATTATCCCTGCCTTTCTGGTCCAGTTAGGTGGGAAGACGGTAGAGGTGGAGGTAGAGGTAGTTGATGCACCTCTTGATTATAACCTGTTACTAGGTCACAATTTGACTTATGCTATGATCGTTGTCGTGTCGTCGATATTTCGTACTCTTTATTTTCCTCATGAAGGGAAGATCATGATGATCGATCAGTTGTCCTTTGCGTGCTCTAGTCCTAATGCATCTCTTGGACCATCGATCCCTGTGATCAAAAATTCTCAGCCGAAAAATGAGAATATCAGTGTTAGAATGTATTCTTCCCTTATGGGCACTTTCGACTTCTCAGCACTGAACCATCATGTTTATGCCATGTCCAGTAGGCCTGTCTCAACAGGAAGGTCCATTCCTTTTCGTACTTCTTATTTTAGTGATCTGTGGACCCTACCTTCCCCAATTTCATCTTGTGAAGGTTAGTTGCATGCTGGAATGGCCATGTCACTATCGACAACAGATATTGCATATTAAGTTGTTCTCAACTCTTCCGTCGATCCCGATCCTATTCTCTCACCGACGGATGAGGAGGATCTCATTCCTAGACCCGTGTGGGCCACTTTGTTGTCTTGTTCACATGATTTCCTCGATGGGACTTTTCCTTTGGATGAATATATCATCGAAGCCATGAATGGTTCCGACAAACCTTGGGATGATATGCATCACCACTCTTATTTTCTCCCATATCTTGAAATAATCGAACAATATGACTTTCTATCTACTTTGAGTGAGATAGTCAGTCACGCTGTAGTTCCACTTGATATGCACAACATTTATGCCGAAGGAAATATGGAGATCATTTCTCCTACCATCACGATCGACATCTCTCGTACCCCTGGCAACGTTGAAAATGTAAATATCGGTGCAGATTGTTCACCAGAAGAAATCCTGATCTACACCGAACTCTTCAAGGAATTCTGAGACGTATTTGCTTGGTCATATGAAGAGATGCCAGGAATTGACCCTTGTATTGTCGAACATGAGATTAAAACTTATCCAGATGCTAAAACTGTTTGGCAACGTCTTAGAGCTTTCAACCATTAAAAGGCCCCTGTTATTAAGACATAGGTGGAGAAGCTACTTAATGCTGGCTTCATTTACCCAGTTCCCTTGACCAAATGGGTATCCAACCCTGTTCCTGTACATAAGAAGCAAGGAACCATCCGTGTATATATGGAATTTCGTCACCTGAACAAGGCCTATCCTAAAGACAACTTCCCCACACCTTTCATCGATCAGATTCTCGACGAGTGTGCAGGAAGCAAAGTATTTTCTTTTATGGATGGATTTTCAATATTTAACCAAATTCAAATCAAACCTGAGGATCAAAACAAGATGGAATTTATTTGTCCTTGGGGTACTTTCACATACTGAAAAATGCCTTTCGGCCTTAAAAACGTCATAGCAACCTTTCAACGTGTCATGACTTTCACTTTTCACGTTCTTAAGCACATAGTCGAAGCTTACCTTGATGATCTTGCTACTCACTCTCGCAAGAGAGTGGATCACATTATACACCTTCGCCTTGTTTTTGAAAGATGTTGTTATTATAGAATTCGGTTGAACCCTCACAAATGCATATTTTGCATTAAGTCTGGTCATATTTTGGGTTTTCTAGTTTCTGAGACTGGGATCATGATAGATCCACTTAAGGTTGAGGCAATACTTCGGTTTCCTCCCCCGCGCATGATTAGACAACTTCAGGGTTTATAGGGGAAAGCTAACTTTCTTCATCGGTTTATAGTGAACTATGCCACTATCACTAAAGGTTTCATGCGTCTTTTGAAGAAGGACACCCCTTTTATTTAGGATGAGCAAGCCCAGGAGTCCTTTGATGCTTTGAAAAAAGATTTGGTGTCGACACCTCTGCTGAAGCCTCCTGACTACAGTAGAGATTACTTGCTTTATATTGTTGCATCTGAGGATATGATTGGTGTGGTTATGGTTCAGGAGGATGATGAGCTCCATGAGCACGTCATCTACTATCTTAGTTGAAATTTACTCGGTCTTGAACTTAATTATACGCATGTTGAAAAGATAGCTTTGGATGTCGTTCACACAGTCCAATGTTTGCGTCATTATATATTACTTTTCAAGACTACTGTGGTTGTTGATGTCAATCCATTTCAATACGTCCTTACACGACATATCATACGTGAAAATATAATAAATGGATTGTCATTTTACAAGAGTTTGATCTCGATTTCGGTTCCGCGAAATCCAAGAAATCCCTAGTTTTTGCGGAGTTAATATCCAATTTTCCACGATTAGATGAGGACGTTATCCACGTTGATTCGTTTGCGGATGAACACATTTTTCTTGTCTCATCATCTGACCCCTGGTATGGAGACATCCTTCTCTATCTTCAGACCTTGAATAGCCCTCAATATCTCTCATGAGATGATCGACGACGTATAATATACCAAGCTAAGAAATATACTATCGTCGGTGACACTTTGTATCACCGAGGAATAGATGATATCTTGTGTTGTTGTTTAAATCACAGAGAAGACGAGTCTATTCTGAATGATTGCCACAATGGGGCTTGTGGTGTTCATCTATTAGGGCTTGTGGCAGCCCAAAAAATTTTGCGATAGATTATTTCTGGCCTACTATCTTTAAATATTGTATTGAAGTGGTTAAGAAGTGTCACCCCTGCCAGGTTTTCACTTGGAAAATGCGCTCACATACAACTCCTCTTCATCCAGTCATTACCGTCGGTCCCTTCACCAAGTGGGGGGTTGTTGGCATAGGGGCAGACCCAGGGTTCAATGCTTCAACAAACAACCAACAAAACCCTAACTACCGGCCCTTTCAACAACACTTGCGAAGCAGATGAAGTCTCACCCGAGGTAGAGGTAGGGGTGGTTGCAAGACCCAAGTGTTTGCAACCTAGCTGGGACACAGATCTATGATTACAACACCTTAATATATCACTTAGCAGTTATTGTTCATTAGTATTTATCCTTTTTTTACAACGCAGATAATCCCTAATTACAGAGCAGCGCAGTATTCACCCAAATATAATACATTCAAGCACTAAGCACATCAAAATAGGTCAGATCTAGCATTCATTCATATTACTCAGTACTAAACTATCATATCAGATTCATCTAAGAGTATATTATTACACTAAGCATAAATCTCATGAATAATGTAGCAACCATAAAGCACAAAGAAACCATAACACATGATATACATGGTTCACCCCTAGCCTGAGGCTACATCCACCAACTCTTCTTCTCTTTATTGCCTTCTGTCAATCATCTACATGCATAGAGCCACAAGATCCTACTTCGCATAGGACAAGAGATCTATGCGCACTCCGCCAGATCCTCCTTCCCCGAGCTAGGTTGTAGCACAAATCCCTCTTACAATCTACACAAGCTTCTTACATCCACTTGCACTTATCCCTGCAAATGCCCAACACAAGCTTCTTTGACTCCGATCTTCTTTGCGAGCAGCTATTCTTTCTCTTGCTGGATCTGCGCTCTCTCCTCTTCGAACTTTGTTTGGAGGTCGTATTTTTCCTGCTGTGCAACCCGGCGTTGCTCTATGACTTCCTCTTGTATTTGCTTTAGGGCCTCTGTGGCCTGTTCTTTTTCTTCTTGGACACAACGAAGGTGAACTTCGATCGCATCGGCTAGTCTATGGAGTTGGGTAGGATCATCTCCCAACTCTGTTTCTTCTGATGGTGAGGGCGCAGTGGACACTATGCGGCTGGAGTGAAGGGTCCATTGTACCCCTCACAGTTCTGCTTGAATCCTTTCATACATGGTCTCTTGTTTGGCTTAATTTTTATGCAAAATGTCTTCCGAGGCGTCTGATACAGTTGCGATAATTAATTTGAAGTCATTGAGCGTGAGCACAATCTGCAGCTTGGTCTTACTAGATTTTGACTTCCTCCGTGATGACTGTTTCATGGGGGAAACCTTTCTTTTCTTGGATGTATTAGATTCATCAATGGGATCCTTAGGCGGTGTTTTTTCTCCTTGCTTCTGCTTGTCTTCTTCTCCATTGTTCTCTTTTTTTTCTACTTCATAGTCACCTCCTCCACTAGGTGATTCTGAAGCAATCTCTTCTAATGCGTTGTTCAGCTTCTGTACCTCTTTTATCTTCTTCCTTCTGCTAGTTCCAGGTGTATCATACTCTTCGTGATTGACCACCAGGTTTCTGATTAGTTCGAGGTCAGACAGTTCTGTGGGGTCAACAGGGATAAGGAGCTTTGCAAGCCATTCCTTAGTTATTTCTTCTATGTCCTCCTCTATGAGCTTGTAATAACTATGTAGTACTTCTTTGTGTTCATCTCCACACATAGTGATATACATAAAATGTCCATCTACGTGAAAATTCACAAATGGCCTGAACCTGTGTAGGGTGTTCGGTGTCATATGAGGGACAACCTCAATAGCCCTCTTTAACTGCAGGTAGTAGGTGTGGAACATTGCATTTGACTGCCATTGTTTTCCCATATCACTTGAATACCAAAGTGTGGTGAACTTCATGACTAAGGGTTCAGATGGCTCTATTTCAGGGAAGGTCGCACCTTCCGGCATCTCCCAAGCAATGAACGCGATGAGGATAAAAAGCCAACTAAAATGGAACTCATAGCCCTGATCCTGAGCTTCGCGGAAATCTTTTTCTAACTGGTTAACTAAGTAGCTTGCCCAGTTCCTTTGTAGCCCCGCCACACATTTTCCTACAAGGTCAACAACAAACCCCGTGACCTACATGGGTTTGTTCTTTCTTACTAGCTTACCAACAATCAACTAACAAGCGAGGTGCACTACGCCATTCTAGATGGAGACTACCTTGTAGCCTCGCTTCCCCTTATCCACATCATCGTAGGTATCTTTAATCTTTTGCGCTAGGGCGCGTTTTGCAGCCTTTCTTGGGTAAAAGTCTTGCGATTCTGGTCTGTGCATGCTCAATCCGGTGATCCAATGGATCAACATCAGGTTGACGGTGATGTGTCTGTCGAGCCACAAATAGCCTCCATGGAAGCACGACAACAAGAGATTAACACACGTGTTAACCTCTTGATGCCTTCCAAAATGGGGTATCTTTATTATGTTCAGAATAGTGGACTATGCGAGGTCCATAGTCCATGGTTGGGGGATTATCTTTGACTTCTTCCCCTTCATCCTAGTCAGATACCTATGAGGGGTGAGCATGTTGTAGTTCTTGCGATCCCCTATGTTGAAGTCATTGATATTTAATGTCATGATCTTATCCAACTGTGGTTTAACTGCATGTATCCCCTTCAGGAGATACGTAGTAATCAGAGTGTAATCAAAGTCCCTTGGGACATTGTCATGACTCACCATGCCGACCAGAGGTGGAATGTAGTCAGGCAGGATTGATGGGATTAGATTCGCATTCACCAAGTCATTGCGATTCTTGGTGCATTTCTCATTCGCAGCTCAGGATGGTCCAGATCCGTGAGTAGTCAACGGGGAGGCTTGCACTCCTCTCATCGATGAAGCTTGAATCCCTGTGGACATTACCTTTTTAGCCATTAGATTGATTAATATTTCTTCTATTGACTATTCTATTGCGCTGAGTTTGTCCGACATGCACGCTTGAGATTGGATAACTTGGGTCAATGAACAACCGCTCAATGCAATAGAACAGGTGGTGAAGTCTCAGTAAACACAGCAAGATAACAATGAGTTCTCTTGTTGGCTCAGATACAATTCGTAAAATTGTTCTCGGTGAAACAGTCGACAGAATAAGTAGACAACGATGTAACAGATCCCTCCAATGGACAAGAAGCCTTCATCAATGCATTTTTGTCCGTTATGGCGCGGTCCCAATGGTCCAATGGCGATATTTTTGATCATAATTGTTGTTCTAATTGTTCAGGAACGTCAATCTAACGGTCATAATGCCTCCAACAGTTATATTGCTCCGCCATGGTGAAGTGCCAATCTGAGTTTCTTTGATATGCAGACAAAGTTCAAATTATGGAGACCTTCCTTCTGCGAAGTCTTCTCTGTAACTTCCTGTAATTTCTCCAACTTTGCTTTCTTCTTGCTGAGCTTTCTAGCCTTCTTCCCTGTAATCTGCGTCTCAGTATTCCTCTTTCCATTTTGATTCTTATCTCCTCTTGGCATAGTAACTTTGCGTTGTTGGTGGCCTTTCCTAGGGTTCAAGGGAAATACTTCTTCTCTGTCTGGGGTATGTGCTCTACTCTCCTATACAGATAGGTGTTTCAAGTCTTCTTGTGTTCTTTCAACTTCGACATCCAGATTTCTGGTCCTCAGTAGCTTTGACTGGTTTTCTTGTTCTTTCAGTAAATGTGCTATTCTCCTAGCCATGGAGTCTCTTAGGTCTTGCTTTTTTCTGTTCTAGAGCTTCCTCTTCTTTTCTTCAAGTCTGATCTTTCTCAATCCAGGTTTTTCCTAGTAACATAGCAAATGGGGTGTTGTTCTCAATAAATTTAACAACCTCAAATTCTTCCTTTGTCAAAGTTCCATGAGCACTCATAGATATCTGGGTAAGTCTTCCACATAGGGTTATCATATTTCCTCTAAATAATCTTATTCCTCCCAATGAAAGAACCATAGCAGGATTTCCCAAAATTTCCCAGGTTCTTTCTGTCATGATATTCACATGTGTTTCCTCATCCAGAACACAATCTAGGTCGAAGTCTCCTATTCTTGTTTCTATGCACTCTTTTTCTTTGAAGATCTCTAGTAAGTTGATATCTCTATGATCATTCAGGGTTTCTTTCATTTGTAATAATACAGTCTCTGATTCTTTCTGGGGTTCTTCCATGGTCTTAGTTTCTTGGCCTTCCTCAGGGTTTTCTTGTCTCATATTCATTCTTTCAACCTTAGCAATCATTCTAGGGCAATCCAGAACTTCATGGTCCATAGCTTTACAACAAAGAAAACTAGGTCTTCTACCAGGGCATTCCTTATCAAGATGTCCCAGTCTTCTGCAACTGTAACAAAGAGTTAATCTTCTCTTTCTCTTAAATGATCCCCAACATTTCTTGTACTGCGCACTAGGATCATAGTGGCTAACCTGCAAAAAATTCTTCCTAGGATCCTGCATCCATTTGTTAGTCCAAACATTCTTTCTATGTATAGGAATAACATATCTTTCATTATTTCTATTAGATCTACTCATATCAAACCTTCTTTCATCTAGTTGTGCCCTAATTTTCAGACTAGGACAAAATTTATCAAACATACCTAGATCCATACTTTCGAAACAAAAATTTCCACTTATCTTACCTTTAATAGAGAACAAATCTTTCAAATCTTATCTCTTCAATAAAAAAATTTCATTGTTCTTACCTTTATCAGAGCATAAATATTTAAGATCTTACCTCTTTTCTTCAGATCTTCCTCCTCTCTTAGTATAGAGCTTTGCAAGTCAAGTAAAGTACTGTGCACTAGGGCAATAGATCTACGCACAGAGCTTCCTCTTTTCCTCAGTTCCCAACAATCACAGTTTCACGTCCCGAAAACAAAACCATTTGTTGGCAGAGGGGCAGACCCAGGGTTCAATGCTTCAACAACGAAACAACGCAACCCTAACTACCGACCCTTTCGACAACACCTACAAAGCAGATGAAGTCTCACCCAAGGTAGAGGCAGGGGTGGTTGCAGGACTCAAGTGTTTGCAACCTAGTTGGGACACATATATGTGATTACAACACCTTAACATAGCACTTAACAGTTATCGTTCATTAGTATTTAGCCTTTGTTTACGTCGCAGATAATCCCTAATTACAGAGAAGTGTAGTATTCACCCAAATCTAATACATTCAAGCACTAAGCACATCAAAATAGGTCAGATCTAGAATTCATTCATATTACTCAGTACTAAGCTATCATATCAGATTCATCTAAGCATATATTATTACACTAAGAATAAATCTCATGAATAATGTAGCAACCATAACATAGGATATACGTGGTTCACAGCCAGCCTGGGGCTACGTCCACCAACTCTTCTTCTCTTTATTGCCTTATGTCAATCATCTACATGCATAGAGCCACGAGATCCTACTCTGCATAGGACAAGAGATCTGCACTCCGCCAGATCCTCCTTCCCTGAGCTAGGTTGTAGCACAAATCTCTCTTACAATCTACACAAGCTTCTTACATCCACTTTCACTTATCCCTGCAAGTGTCCAACACAACATGCACAAAGCATTTACAACTATCACTTGCACTTAGCACAACACCACTTGTCTCTTCTAGGTCTCTTTCTTACATCGCCTAGACATCTATTTATACATTACACAAGGGCCTAAACATGGGTAAACCCATGGGATGACATCCCCATACCCGTTACATAAGCCCAAAACCCAAAAATCCCTAAACAAGGGGTCGAGATCCCACGATCTCCACTTCGACTTGTGCTTCGCCTTCGACATCCTGTCGAAGTCCCAAAAAGGGGTCAAAGGTGACCAAGGATATTCAAAACTTGGTCAAGGGCCAATAGGGGTGGACTTCGTTGATTGCAACCCAAATTCGGCTGGGGGGAATCAACACATTATCGTGGTCATCGACTACTTTAATAAGTGGGTCAAGGCCATGCCTATAGTTAAATATGATGGGAAGACTGCAACCTTTTTTGTATTCAATCAAATTATCACCATGTTCGGTATCCCGAGTGAGATTGTCATTGATCATGGCAGTCACTTTCAGAAAGAAATGATGGAAGAACTAGCAGCTAAGCTAGGGTTTAGACATGGTCATTCTTCTCCTTATTACCCCCAGGAAAATGGACAAGTAGAGGCTATCAACAAGTCTCTCAGGACCATTTTGCAAAAAAATGTCAGTCAGAGTAAGTCTGACTGGCACATCATGCTATATCCTGCACTCTGGGCATACTGAACCTCGGTCAAGACTACCACCAGATTTTCCCCTTTCCAGTTAGTACACAGTGTGGAGTCGATATTACCTATTGAATGCGAAATCCCTTCTCTTAAGTTGGCAGTCGTGCTCCTACCTGACACTTTCGATCTCGAGTGATGCCTTGTACATCTAGAGAGTCTTGATGAGCAGTGTCAAGACGCCTCTATGACTATCGAGGCAAACAAAAGACGTGTCAAGGTTCAGTACGATAAGTTTGTCTGTCCTCTATTGTATGCCGAGGGTGAATTGGTCCTCTTGTATGATCAAGCCAAAGAACCACTAGGGGCAGGCACGTTTAAACCCATGTGGAACGGTCCTTATATCGTGCGACGTGTGTTAGAAAAAGGAGCCTATGAGTTAGAAGATTATGAAGAGAATGGGTTGGTTGAGCCCAGAAATGGGCTCTACTTAAAAATATATTAAGCTTGAGCCCTAGGCTTGGGCAAAACTCTCTGTATACTAATTTAATTTAGTGTATATATCTTTTTTCTTTTCTACTTCGGGTTGCTTATCAATTTTTCACTTGGTTGACAGATGTCAACGGAGTCTTCCGTCTACCTAGGATTCACAGACGGAGCCAGTCGTCATACACAGAACTTGGCTAATCATGCGTTGGATAATCTAAAATGACGAAAACAAATAGTCAAAAGGTATTTTGATAAAAAAAATCATCATCTAAAACTTTCAATGTTGGTCAAAAGGTTTGTTATGGGATTATACTCATTCTCATATGGGTAAACATACCAAGTTTCAGAATCTTTGGTTATAACCTTACATCATTGCTGCCACTATTGTCAATAATTTTTATTTTCTAAAAGATGAGAAATACATATTGTTTTCCTACACTACACTATTAATGGTTTGAAAATATTTTTGCTATCTAGAGTTTTATCTTGTTGTATGCATTTAATTTAAATGGGTATCAAACAAAATTGTTGGGTTTAGTAGTGGGGGCGCTACATGACATAATAATGCAGTACTCTTTCATTTTCCCATGAGTATTGTACTCATCCCACACTTCCATAACTACATGAGAAGATTTTCCCACCAACCTCTTACATGCATTCAATTATTGGTTTGGAGTCAATGGAGGTGGACGAATTTATTTAAGTCACATGGTAGAAAATAAATGAGATCTAAAGATGACACTTAGCAATATAGGATATACTTTCCCATATGCCTTGTTTCCTCTTTCTCTCCGGTGGAACCATATCCCCTCTTGTTCTTTTTGAAGCCATCTTGGACAACATTTGGCCACATAAATAGAGACTCAAATGCATCATTCTACTCACAACAAGAAACAATAACCAAAATAACTCAGCGTAAAATGCACAACAAATATATTATCATTTAACATAAATAAACACAACAAATAAGAAAACTTATCTTAGTAAATATGAAACCTGTTGTAGAGGACGAATGTTACTCCCAACCATAGACTTGTTGTTTTAGTTCTCAACAACAAGTCACCGAATCCATAAGAGATGGTGGTCCCTAAGGTTGGATATTGTCCCCTCTCAGCAACTAACTCTCACACATAATTCCAATCCACCATATATACTTTCCCTCAATCTGCACAACCCAAAGAATGGGATCCCCTTCTTTGCCACACAATCCCTCAAGTTATCCCACTTCCCTTAAAGGCTCCAACATAGTTTGGATAAGAGCTCTCTCAACTGGGGACTCCAAAAATATACAACTGCAACATGAATTCACACAATAGAGAATTACTTGCTCCCTTGACAATTTCTTGAATATAAAATTACTCCCAGGTCTACATCCTCTCTTCCCATGAAATTATAGCTCCAAAAACAACTACCATACATGCTTCCTATGGTTGCATTCAAGATTTATCACTCAGAACACTCTTGTTGTCTAAAAATATACCTGTAAAAACTGCTGTCATTCTCCATACAAATTTATTTCTTCCCCCATGCCTCCTTGACTCACACCCTTCCCAAGGTTGATTTTACTCAACCCCCATGCTATCAATAACTATGGGATGTGACTTCTCACATGCACCCTCTTACATGAATTCAATGCTTGGGATGTAGAACACTCAACAGAAAATAGAAGGTTCAAAGTAATAATAATGTAGAAAAGTGGTTTGGGTTTAATAAACATGGGTGAACTCTCTTGCTTTGACCCCTTCCCTCTCCTGTGGAAATTAATCCCCCAAGCCTTCGTTCGTGTCCAAATGTAGCTAGGAAATAGATTTTATTTATTTATTATGAGACATCATTTACATATTACATCACTTGGCCCTCAACCATACATCATATTTACAAAATGTATTGCTAATTTGGGGATTGAAAATGGGGATGTTACATTCCCCTCCCCCTATAATTTGCACTGTCCTTAGTGCACATCACCATACAAATTACACATTGCCCTGTATAAAATGTTACATCAAAATACTTTGATAATTCCATAATTTAATGAATCATGCAACAATTCCAACTAGCAACTCTCTTTTCCCCTCAATGTGCACATCCCAAGGAATGGGATCTGACATCAGTTGGACATAAAATCTCAGAGTTGTGGCTCCAGTAAAGCCAATTTCCAAAATGGAGTCTTCATTTGCTTATGTACAAATGTACATTCGGTTTTCTTTAGAATTTGCAAAAAATTGCATGTATGCTTCACATATGGCCTCCTCATGTTTCCATGTAGCATCTTCATGACTGTAGAAGGTTCATTGAACATTTACCAAGCCGATGGATTTGTTCCTAAGCACTTTGAATTTCTCTTCCATGATGCATATTGGTTCCACCTGAAAGTCCCCTTTGTGTTCCACTTGGATCACAGTGAAAACAATCACATGGTTAGGATCATGTAGATACTTTTTTAATAAAGACACATGGAACACATTATGGACTCTCATGGATGCAGATAATGCTAGAATGTATGCAATTGGGCCTATCCTTTCTATAACTTCAAATGTCCCATAGTATCTTGCTGTCAACTTTGGGAAACTTCCCAATTTCAGTGAGCTCCTCTTGGCTTTAATTTTTAAAAACACATGCTCTCCCACTTTGAAATTTCTATGTGTTATTATTTTATCAACATAACTCTTCTTCCTATCTTGTGAAACTTTTAAATTGTGCCTAATCTTTACCATATGCGCTTCCATTTCCCTTAACAATTCTAGCCCAATCACTACTCTATTTTTTGGATTATCCTGGCTCACCGGTGTGTTTCATTTTCTACCATACAATGCTTCAAACGAGCTTGTCTTCAATGATTCTTGAGACTCGTTATCGTAAGAAAACTCAATTAAATGGATATAGTCCTCTCTCCTAGAAGGCTTGTCCATTACATACATTCTCAACATATCTTCAATTATCTAGTTAATGCTCTCTGTCTACCCATCTGAATTTGGGTGATATGTTGTACTAAAATTCAAATTGGTCCAAAATCCTTTAAACAACCCCTTCCAAAAATTGGAAGTGAACTTGGGATCTTGATCAGACACTATTTCCTTAGACTCATCATGTAGCCTAGAAATTTCTCTCATATAAATTTCTGCAATATTTGTTGCCTTATGAGTTACTTTTACATGAATGAAATGTCCAGCCTTTGTAATCTTTTCCACCACTACCATGATGGAATCATGGTGCCTTGTTGTCCTGGGAAATTTGGTAATGAAATCAATAGTAACAACTTACTATTTCCATTAAGGAATGGACAATGGATGCAACAATCTCGCTGGATGTCTATGCTCAACCTTTACCTTCCGACATTCTATGCATCTAGCTAAATAATCAGTCACGTCTCTTTTCATTCTAGGACAAAAATATTGACCTCTTACAGCTATAATAGTTTTCTAGTATCTTGGGTGTCGAGTGTATGGCACATTGTGCATTTATTTTAAAATGAAATTTCTCAATTACTGTGAATTGGGAACATAAACTTTGTTTCGGAACAAGAGGATTCCATCCTCTTCTAGATTGTAATCTTTATATTCTTTTTGTACATTATTTTGATGTAAGCTTTCTTTAACTTGCACATAATGTTGATATGATGTTACAAATTTTAAAATTCCATTTTTTAAATATCTACTGCACATACTAATGCTTATAGCATACATTTCATGCACCCTTTTGTTAAGTGTGTCATGCACCTTGTTCTCTTTCCCCTTTATATGCTTGATTTTAAAGTCATATTCACTAAGAAATTACAGTGATCTATTTTGTCTAGAATCTAGTGTTGGCTATTCAAACAAGTATTTTAGACCACTATGGTATGTTCTCAATTAAAATTTTCTACCCATGAGGTAATGTCTCCACATTTTTAAAGCATGTACTATGGATGCCAACTATAAGTCATGTGTGGTCATTTATTTCATGATCCTTCAATTTTCTAGACTCATAACAAATTACATGCCCATTTTGTGTAAGGAATCCACCAAGCCCTTCCTTGCATGCATCTATGGAAACCAAAAAATCCCCATCTGGAAATGTAACTTTTAGAATGGATGCACTGGTTAGTAAATCCTTTAAGTGTTGGAAATTTTCTTCACACTTGGTGCTCCATTCGAATATTGCTCCTTTATTTTGCAAAGATGTTATTGGGTGTGCAATATTGGAGAATACCGCAATGAATCTCATGTAGTAAACAACTAGACCCATGAATGATATAGCCTTTGAAATATTTGTTGGCACTGGAAAAATCTTAATTGCTTCAATCTTCTCTCGATCCACTGCTATGCCATCTTCTGAAATAATGTGACCCAAATAATGGATTTGCTTTTGCTAAAAAGTGAAATTACTCAACTTGGCATAGAATTGGTGCTCTCTCAATACTTGTAGCACCATCCTCAAATATTGATCATGCTCCTCCTCTGTCTTGGAATAGATAAGAATATCATCCCATAATACAATGACAAACTTGTCCAGGAAATCTCTGAACATCCCATTCACCAGACACATAAATGTAGTGGGAGCATTTGTCAACCCAAAGGGCACCACCACAAATTCATAGTGTCCATACCCTGTCTGAAGGACTGTCTTTCTAATATCTTGATCTTTAATCCTTACTTGATGGTAGCCTGATCTCAAGTCAATATTGGAAACTATCTTTACTCCCTTCATCTGATAAAAAATACCATCAATCCTCGACAAAGGACATGTGTTCTTGACTATAACCTTGTTCAACTATCTGGAGTCAATACACAACCTCAATGTTCCATCTTTTTTCTTCACAAAAATAATTGGGGCACCCCAAGGAGAAACACTTGGTCATATGTACCCCTTCTTCAACAACTCTTCTAGTTGCATTTGCAATTCTTTTAGTTTTGGCGTGTTCATTCTGTAGGGAGTTTTGGACACTAGGGCAACTCCAAAAATTAAATGAATAGATAAATCAATATCCCTCTTTGGTGGAAATCCTGGAAATTCCCCAAACACATATTCATAATCCTCCAATACTAGATACTCTTCAATACTTGGCTCCTTATCCTTCATTGGATCTTCCACATTGGCTACATATATTTGGCACACTTTTCTATAGCTTATTTTTAGCTACAATGCTAAAATTTCTTGGATAGATATAGGCCTAGGAATACCTTGCACTATCCTTGAATTCCCTCCCTCATCAAGAAACGTGACAACCTTGTTATAACAATCTAAGACATCACAATGTTTTTCTAGCCAATCCATACCAATCAAGTAGTCATAGGACCCAATCGATATGATGTTAAAATCTTCCTTAGTGTTGACTACATTCATGTTTACTGAGCATTTTTTAATAAGCTAATTGATTCTTCTCTTGGTTCTAGTATCTAGATGAACAAACCAAGACCTTTCATGCTTACATTTATTCAGTTTAAATATTTCAACTGTATTTGGATATATATAGCTATGACTGGCTCTAGAACCAATCAAAATAGTTATGGATTGATTATCAATCTTACCTTCCACATCAATCATGTGGGATAGATAGTTTTCTTGTCTATTGTCCAAGACTGCATAAATCCTTGGCATGGTTCTTCCCATATACTCTACTATCTCCTCCTGCTTGATGATATGCAATGTTCTCATCTTATCTCCTTGGTGAGGGAAATATTTATACATGTGATCTCCTTCACATCCCCAACACTTTATGGGATGTTGCCTTATCCTTTTCCCCAATGAATTTGTCATTTTCTGATCACCTTGAGATGGATTCCCTTGTTGATATGGTTGAAAACTATTCCTAATGAAAGACGGATTGAATCATTTCTTTATTTGATCCATCTTTCTTTTCTGCTTATCATCCTAGGCCTTTTGGAAAGCTATCCTTCTTCTATTTTGTTTGTACAAATACTTATCATTTCTTATGGCTTCTTCCAAATTCTTAGGCTCACCAAATTGAATTTTATCCTTATAACAGGATGGCAGTCCACTCAATAACCTCTGAATTTTGACTTTCTCATCCTTGATGAAGTCCATGTACCTAAGAAGTTCCAAGAATTTCCTCTCATATTAATCCATGGTCATGTTACCAAGTATGAGTTCAAATAAATCTTGCATCTTCTTGTCACAATATTTCTCTAACAAGTACTATTGCTGGAAATATTTCTTGAACTGTTTCCAAGAAATTCTCTTCTCATCATTGTGTTTAACCTGCTTAAGTTGATCCCACCACATATATTCCTTTCCTTGAAGATGGTGGGCTACAATTCTGAATTCTACATTTGATGAGTAGTCATGCAACTGAAAATATTTCCTCATTCCCAACAACCATGATTTTGCATCTTCTCCCTTCTTATTCTTTCCATCAAATGATGGTTGCTTGATCTTCCTAAGCTCACCTTGCAAGATATATTACCCATGTCTCTCCTCTATTTCTTGATAGGGGACACACTTGGGATGATTTCCTACCTTGAACGTCTATATTCTCTTATGGTTGAGTTCCCTAGGAATTATGATGATGATAATGTCTATTGATACTCATGGATTGACTAAATCCTCTATGATCATTCCTCGTATCATGAGATTTTGATGCTTCTACTTGTAATGCACTAGCTGTTTTTTTGTGCTATAATATTTGTTGACTTGTTTCTGCAACATATTCAGACTCTGAAACAACTCCTCTTGATTCCTCATCATCTTCTCTATAGCTTTGCACTTCCCTCTAAAAGCTTCTCATAGTTTCAACCAGCTCCATTGGTTCCACTCTGCTTCTGCATCCATTGGAATCAGTCTGTGCATTTTCCATGCTGACATGAAAACCTTTGATCTCATATCCATGAATGTAAGATCCTTCAGCATCCTCTATATCTATTCCTCATGTAGGAACCAAATATGCTTCATGTACCTCTAATTCTACAAAAATGTGCAAGAAAAAAATGTTGTTAGAATTAGGTACAATGCAAATACTTTATTAATTAGGTTACATATCATTCTTCATTTCAATTTATGAAGAACACAAATGCACTAATTCAAATTTTGATTCTTTAGACACATTCCTCTCTGAAACAACTCTCTAATGGTTGTACTCATGCTTCATTCTAAGTTATGAGTTAAAATTTACAACCTTCTCAAGTTGCAATTTCCATTCATTGCTCTGTTTTTACTGCTGCAATTTTTTTTTTTTTTAATTTCTTAGAAATTGTAGTGCTCAATTCAAAATTATGTGTTGATATATGGCTTTTCCTCTTTAACACCTTTTCATTCACTACTCGTTTTCTTAAATCCAAGATCTGAGATGATAGTTATGGTCTGCGGAAGTGTAGATTATTTTCTAATTTTTACCCCTTACTGCTATACATGTCTTCTCTCCCATCCTGTGCAGTTTCAAGTACCCAGATTCCAAATCTGGCTCCATGGATATTTTCTATGGTTCATTAAATTTCCACAGAATTCTCGTGTGTTGCAAACTAACTTTTGAGCAAGGAGTTATGCCCTCTGGAAGTAAAATGGTATTTAATTTATACCTTTAAGCAAGGAGTTATTCCCTCTAGAAGTAAACTGGTATTTAAGGAGTTATGCCACAAACTTATTAGTCTCAACTTCACAGACCTTTCCCGTCAGAGTGGAAACTTAACCTTGTACTGTGATTTCCCCGAAGCGTGCAACCTGCAATCCTATCAAGAACATCTTTGTGGGGTTTTCCCGCGGAGTGGTAACTTAGTCAAGTATTGTGATTTTCCCAAAGCCTGAAACCTTCAAGCCCTTCAGGAACATCTTCGCAGAATTTTCCTCGCGGAGCGTCGATTTAACATGCCATTAATATTTTTTCACAAGTCGCAGCCTGCAAGCCTATCAGGCTTAACTTTGCGAAATTTTTCTCGTGGAGTGTGAATCAATCTTGCATTTTGATTTTCATGAAGCCCATGACCTGCAATTCTATCGAGAAAAATCTTCATAAACTTTTCCTGTGAAGCTTTCCCTACAAGATTCTTCCCGCGAGCTTCTTCCCACGAGCTTCTTCCCATGAGCTTCTTCCCACAATCCTTTCCCCTCGAGCTTCTTCCCAAAATCCTTGTGTTGGATATGGATTGTCGATCTTCAATATTGGAGTGATCTCATTCGTTGGTTTATGAAACTCTCCAAACCTTTCCAAACCTCCCCAATCTCGCAAATGAATATTAGCCATAATTCCTAATGTCAAAATGATTTGGGTCGTTGATCTTCCAACTCTTCAGTCACCATTAAAAATGTGAAATTTGACCTCCCAAACCAATTTTAACTCTGCAACTTGTAGATTGACACCATTAATCCTCTCTTCGATGGTTCTGAGGGAAATTTGGACTCGGATTCGTTCATAAATTTGGGGATTTCACTATGTTTTCACAATTTTCCCAAATTTGTCATAGGTGAAACTCTATAACAATTAATGTTTACCAAATTCACATGGGTATTAGCCCATACAAGTTTGGTGTTGAACCTTGATCTCTAATACCACTCTGTAATGCATCCAGCCCCCAAGTTGGGTCATGCCACTGCTAAAATGACAAAATGAAAAAATTTGATATTAATTTTAGATGCGAAAATAACAAACAACATGACATTCAAACTGATGTAATTGTCCATACTAATTAAAATCGTAGATGCAATTAATTCAAATGTGAACCACAACAACTAAACACATACAACAACATTCAACCACATAAATAGAGGCCCGAATGCATCATTCTACTCGCAACAAGAAACAATAACCAAAATAACTCAGAGTAAAATGCACAACAACTATATAAACATTTAACATAAATAAACACAACAAATAAGAACACTTACCTTAGTAAATATGAAACCCAATATAGAGGACTAGCACTCCTCCCAACCATAGAATTTCTATTCCAGTTCTCAATAGCAAGTCACCCCCGAGTTGGGGCTATGAATCCACAAGAGACAGTGGTCCCTAAGTCTAGCTACTATCCCCTCTCAACAACTAACTCCCACAACTAATTCCAATCCACCAACTTTATTTTCCCTCAACCTACACAACTGAAGGAATGGGATCCCATTCTCTTCCACTTAGTCCCTCGGGCTATCTCACTTCCCTTTACGGCTCCAACACATATTGGACAAGAAATATTTGAGTCGAGGGCTCCAAGAATATACAGTTATGTTGGAAACGTAATCCATGAGGGTTACTCCGTTGAAGGAATATGAAACGAACTGTTGTAGGGAGTCCAAGAGATATCTTGGAATATGAATCCAAACATCAAACATAAATGTATATATAAGTATATTAGAGAAATCAATTAAATTTACTTCACACTTATTCTTTATTGCGTAGTCCAACAATGGTATTAGTGTGACCTATAGTTCTTAAGCCCTGCATTATCCTATGGCAGTTTTTCTATAAACGAGTGTCAGTCTGGTTTATTCCTTGGGTTTATGACTGGAATATGATTACAGAGAGAATGGAAATAAACTAGCTAGGGCGCTGGTAGCTTATCTCTGAGAAGAGATGTGGCAGCTACTGGCCTCTGAACTGTGTTACAATGAGGTTTGAAGGCCTATTTATTATTGAAACAATGGAAAACCCTAAACATCCAAAGACCTAACCCTATGAGATGAAACACCAAGACTATGGGCCCCGTTTGGGTAAATTGGTACATCAACTTCTCGAGGACGTAACTTTGGCATACGATCTCTATTTGACACGCTCAATACCTTGTTAGAAATATCTATCCGAGGAATACAACTTTTGATGTGAGCAACATCGAAGGAATGTTCATGTTTCTCCCTGTTTTCCCAAAAAACATTGTTTAGGGCCTCAAAACGGCTTTGGAAGTTCAGGACCCGAAAAATTGCTAAAAATAGTAAATTGTGCAGAAACTTAAAAATTGAAAGAAGCAATGGTAGGGGTCCAAGTGTAATAGGTGGGTGGCCACCAATATCCACCTGGATCATTCCTCCCCCCTTAGGAAGCAATGGTCCCCATTGCGTTGAGTTCCTCCATGAGATGAGGAAACTTCTGTTGAACTTGGTCCATGGTGAGCCACTTGCCTTGGTGAAGGAGTTGGCCTGCTTTGACAACTCAATATAGAGGTATCCTTTGTTGTCGGGTGCACTTGATATGTATGTGTATCCATGATCTGATCAGTTGTGGCTTGTTCCATGCAGTCTATATTTAGCCATGTTGGTGTGAGTTGTTCTGCCATGTTGGATGTGTCTAGTAGAGGTGGAAAGTAGGGCCGGAGGCAGTCCACATTGAACACGGGTTGCAGACCAACGAATGGTGGAATACTGAGCTCAAAGGCATTGTCCCCTATAGCCTTGGTGATTGTGAATGGCATATATCAGAGTGGGAAAAGCTTGCGATGGGGTCCAGCAAGGTGCTCCTTTTGCAAATGTAGCCACACTTTGTCACCCACTTGGAAGTTGTATGGCACCTGATGTTGATCATGTTGCTGCTTGTACTTAGAATTGGCTCTATCCAAGATGTCATGAACTTGTTAGCGGATGTGATGAATGCGCTCAATGAAGTTGTTTGCCTTGTCAGCCTTAGACTGTACATGAGCTGAATCTGCCTTAGTAGCCACAAATGGCATGGCTACGTCAATGGGACATAGTGGTTGGAATCCCAAGCCCACCTGAAAGGGGTTGTGGTTGGTTGAGCTATGGAGAGATTGGTTGTAGCTGTGTTGTACATAAGGGAGTCTCTCATCCCATGTGCGTGGATGCTTTGAGTTGTACATGCACATAATGTGTATGATCATCCAGTTGACGACTTTTAGCTGGCCATCAGTTTGTGGATGGAAAGCTATGGACTTGGTGGTGTCCAACATCGACCAGAGGCTGGACCAAAATGTACTGAGGAACCTGTTGTCCCGATATGAGATGATAGACTGTGGGATCCCAAAGTGTACCCACACTCATTCAAAGAAGAGTTTAGTAGTGGTTGTTGCTGTGATATTCTTCTTGCAGGCTATCATAATGGACATCTTCAAGAATTTGTCGATGACCACAAAAACACAATCATTGCCATGCTTAGCAGAAAGAAGGCCCGATATGTAATCCATGGAGATGGATTCCCAAGGTCGACTATGGGTAGGCAGCGGAGTATATAGGCCTTGCTTCTTGATGGTCAGTTTGGAAATGGCACAAGTATTGCAGGACTTGATGTACTTCCCGACATTCTATCGAAGGTTTGGCCAATAGAAATACGTTTGCAGTACTGCCATGGTTTTCTCGACCTCGAAATTCCCAACGACCCGACTGTAGTGCGCCTCCCAAATCATCTTGGCACGCTCTCTTGAAGGAACACAAAGGTGTCCCAGGTGACATAGCCGGGCATCCTGGAGGTGAAAATTGGGAACTTGCTTACCCTCCAAGAGCATATTGTATGTGTGGCCGAATTCTAGATCACTTTTGTAGAGAAGCGGCCAATCGGAAGTCTCGTGCCCACAAGAGTTGAGAACAGTGGTTAGTGCCACGATAGGTGGCCGGCTGAGGCAGTCTGCAACATTATTGGTGTTTCCTTTCTTGTACTTAATGTTCAAATGAAACTGTTGCAGGTAAGTGCACCACTTCTGATGGTGATCGTTCTGCAACTTCCCTTGTGTCTGTATGAACTGCAGGGGTCAGTGGTCTGTGTGGATGACTTTTTCCTTTCCCAAAATGTAATGCTTCCATTGTCGGCAAGACTGCACAATGGAAAACATCTCGTTTTCATAAGTGGGATACTTCCAGACCGTGTCGGAAAGTGTCTTACTGTGATATTCCATTGGATGCCCCTGTTGAGTAAGGACTGCCCCAATAGCATAGTTAGAGTCATCTGTCTTGATCTCAAATGGTTGCTGCAAGTCTGGTAATGTGAGAATTGGTGTAGAGCAGAGGTGATGATTCAAGTCTCTAAACGCCTTCTGTTTAGATTCAAACCAAAAGAATTTTTCTTTCGATCCTCCCTTGGTGACTTGACTCAAGGGCCAAGTGATATGAGAGAATCCTAACACGAACTCGCGGTAGAAATTGGAAAAACCTAAAAAGTTGCGCAGCTCTGTTAGGGTGGTTGGGGCTGGCCAATCCACATGCACCCCCGCTCATCAATAATGTATCCCATATCCTGAACCTGGGTCATGCCAAAAGTGCACTTCTGCACATTGTCACACAACTTGTGTTGCCATAGTGTTTGTAGAACATGTCATATGTGGTGGAGGTTCTCTTCCCAAGTCTGGTTGAAGATCAGAATGTCATCCAAGTACACCACTACAAATGAGTTGGTGAATGGCCACAAGATGTCGTCCATTAGCCTCATGAAGGTTGTAGGGGCATTTCTCAACCCGAAAGGCATGACCATCCATTCGAAAATGCCCTCCTTGGATTTGAAGGCAATCTTCCACATATCAGAGGGTTCTATTGGCACCTGGTTATACCCAGACTTCAAGTCGATCTTGTTGAAATATTTCACACCCTTGAGTTGGTCTAGAAGGTCATCAATCCATGGGATTGGGTACCTATTCCGGACAGTGATCTTATTCAGCGCCTGATAGTCAATACAGAGTCTCCAAGTCCCATCCTTCTTCTGCACCAACACGATTGAGCTCCCACAGGGCGATGAACTCAACCAGATGTCACCTTTCTGCAACAACTCTTGAATCTGCCTCTTGATTTCGTCATTCTCCATAACAAAGCGTCAATAGATTGGTCCACTGGGCAGCGACGCACCTGGGGTCAGATCGATGGGGTGTTTGACCTGGCAGTGTAGAGGAACCCCTGCGGGGGAGGTGAATATGTCCTCGTACTCCTCCACGACCTTATCCATATGTTGTTGTCATGCAGAGGGGCCCTGTCTGGAGGTCGTGTCCATAGTCTTCTTCTTGTCCTGAGGGCAGATCATCAGGAAAACAAATTTCCTAGTTTTGGAAATGAGCATACTGCATTGTTTTGCAGTAACCAAAGAGATGGTAGTAGGCGGTGCTATCTCTGGTATCCTTTACAACTTATTTCCCAAAGTAATAATAACAGCACGAGGCCTAGACTCATACACAACATGTCGCTTTCACAAGTACGGTTGGCCTAATAATACATCAGAAACATCAAGAGGATCAATGTCACATAATACCTCATCCATGAAGGGATTGATGTTGTAGGGAAGGTGACATTGTTGGCTGACGTGGAGGTCCCATCCTTGGTGTAGCCACTCAATGGTGTATGGTTGTGGGTGTGCAGTGATCGGAAAGCCTAGCTTCTTCACGACCTCTACTGAGATGAGGTTCTTCTAGCTCCCACTGTCAACAATGAATTGCAATGGGGAACCCTTTACCCACATCTTGGAAGGGAAGAGGCATTATGCCTCCTCTGGATCTTTTGGTTCCTCCTTCTGGATCTTCGTGGTGGAAACGGTGGCGTTGGGCTCCACATCAATAATTTGCTTCCCCCTGTCATTCATCTTATAGGGGTTTGATTCAGAGTCGGAGCATGCATCTGATTCGGAAGCCTTCAACTCAGTTACCAGTGACTTCCCGGCCCGACACTCACTTGTGTTGTGAGTGGAGCTCTTATGGAAATCACACCACTTCCCTGTGTCCTTTTTTGGCTTCGTGGTGTTGTTCTTTTCTTGCAGCTTTGGCGAGTTGTCCTAGGCTGCCCCACCTTGGCTTGGTCCTTTGTTCTGTGGTTTGGGGGTACCTTTCCCTTGCTTTTGATTCATAGACCCAAAGTATCGCTTCTTTTGTTTGAACTTCTACTCAATCTTGGCAGCATACCAGTATGTCGCACCAAGCGAGGAGATGTCGAGGAACTCCATTTCCTCTTGAACTATGTTGTAGGAAGTGCCCCCCCCCCCTCTATTTCGGAGCCCGAAATGGTACGGTACGGCCCCAAAACTTTGGCGGTCGTACCGTATGGCGTTTCTCGAAAGGGAAACGCCATACGGTACAGCCATGGACGTTTCGGGGCCATACCGTGCCCATACGACCAGGTTTTCGCGGCTTTCAAAGGAAACTTAGGCAAATGAAGGGGTTGTGGGGCCCCCAAACTTCCAGTTAGTGTTACTTGCATCATGTAATGAATGATATTCATCATCTATAGGAGCATAGTTACAGGGAGCGTCCCCCCCCCCCGCTCCCAAGGCGCTCCTTTATCTTTCATTTTTATCCTTTTACTTAAAATTTTAACATTACCATTAATTGTTTCAGGATGTTTGAGAGTGGTTCCAACCTCATTAGACTTTATATGGAGAAAGTAGCATTTTAGGTCCCATTTAAAATTCAGCAGACTTAACGGTTTTCAGGATTTCAATATTGGCAAGATTACAACGTTTCCACTGGATTCTATCAAGTATGAGGGTATGGAACTGGCATTTAATTAAGACCACCAAGCCCTTGATATACCCCAATGTTGGTGGTGTTGATTGTTAAACTCCTTTGTCACGGCCGTAGCAAAAATGTACCCTTCACTCAAACCAGAATCATTGATTAGGCATGTTAAGCCTTTTCTACCATATTTTAAGGCTAGGATTAGGTAGTTTCATCAAAATTGGGTGGTGTCGACTGATGTCCCTAGAGGATCGAGGTATAAGCAAATTCAAGACAAGAGGCAAGGATGAAGGATGATATTAATGATGTGTATCCCAATATAAGCGATGGTGGAACATTACTTGTCATTCATGTTTGTCATTTAAATGTTCTTGCTTGTTTATTCATAATGCTTTTTTTCAAAGTTTCAATATAATCATTAATATACTATGGATGGCATTTCGAACATGGTTTTCCTTCTAAAATATCATTTATGTGTATCATTATGTTTTTCTTGCAATATAATGCTTTAATTTTTTTAAAACTATATATATATAT
>JZKD02S1930189.1:54892-66089 GCA_000966675.3 Picea glauca
ATATATTAATTTTTTTATATACGGCGTTTCCCCCGACGTTTCCATTTTTTGAGGGCCTGTTTCGTATCGTACCTGTTTCGAAAACTTCGTATCGTTTCCCCATTTCATGCAACTTAGCTCTTGAATGTATCTGTGCAGACAACTGCGGTACTTTAACACCAAATGTTTCTCCAAATCTTTGATACCCAACTTTGTGCGTAGGGTATGAAACAAATTCGTCAGCTCATGCACATCTTGGTCCCTTTGCTGCCGAAGCGTAGTCCATTCTATGTATTTGTCCTCATAGCTCCCCACGGGATAATATTGTTCCTTGATGGCATCTTGGAAATAATTCTTAGTGGGTGCGACTGAGAACAGAAAGGGTTCCCCCTCGCCCTGTTGCTCCCAGTAGGTTTCCCACCAGTCCTTGACATGGAGGGCGACTTTGAGGAGTGCAAAATTAATCCTTTCTCGATCGAAAAAATTCATGAACCGAGAAATATCCTTCTAACAAATTCAACCATCTATCTATGACATTTGCATCTATTTGGCCCTCAAATATGGGAATGTCAAAGTTTACTTGTACCTTAAAAGGAGTGGCGCCTCCAGAGTGGCTGCTGGATGTAGATGCCCTGCCAATGGGCAGTCGTTGAAGGATCTAGGCAAAGTTGTCCATCATCGCATTACTTTGTTTCTCGAGGGCCTCCTCGAGCAATATTTTGATAGGATCTCCTGGTCCCTCATCTTTCTTTTCTTCCCCCATGGGCGATCGTCGAGGTTTGCAAGATTGATCTTGCAAAAGTTCAACCAGATTGAGCCATAACTCCTTATACCCCAACCTTGTTGGGGACATGCAAAGAAGGATCGAGAAAGAGCAAACTGCTCTGATACCACCGATCCGGATTTATGCAGGAACACAATGAAATAAACTAGCTATTTATATCTGAGAAGAGATGTGGCGGCTATTGGCCTCTAAACTGTGTTACAATGAGGCTCGAAGGCCTATTTATTATTGAGAAACAATGGAAAACCCTAAACATCCAAAGACCTAACCCTAGGAGATGAAACGCCAAGACCATGGGCCCCGTTTGGGTAAATTGGTACATCAACTTCTCAGGGACGTAACTTTGGCATACGATCTTCGTTTGACGTGCTCAATACCTCGTTAGAAATATCTATTCGAGGACTACAAATTTTGATGTGAGCAACATAGAAGGAATAGTCATGTTTCTCCCCGTTTCTCCAAAAAAACGTCGTTTAGGGGCTCAAAATGATTCTGGAAGTTCAGGACCCGAAAAATTGCTAAAAATAGTAAATTGTGTGGAAACTGAAAAGTTGAAAGAAGCAATGGTGGGGGTCTACGTGGAATAGGTGGGTGGCCACCGATATCCACCTGGATCATCTAAGCTGCAAACAAAGAAGGGTAATGGGAAGATGAAGAAAGACACTAGGAAGTGGTGTGAATTCCATAAAATCCCCTGGCACAACATCAATGAATGTCACTCGAAGTAGTCATTGGTGGCCGAGGCAAAAGCCTTAGATTCAGATCCATACTCTGACTTTGATTCATATCTAGACAAGGAGAAGAGAATCATTGATGCAATACCCAGTGCCACAATCACTACCACCAAGATCTATCCAAACGAACCAAAAGAGCAGGAGGAAGGTGAGCTCTTTTTTCACTCGTAGATGTGGGTGAAGGGTGCTCCGCTACATTCATTGTTGATAGCAAAAGACAAAAAAAACTCATCTCAATAGAGGTCATGAAGCGATTGGAGATGTTGATAACACCACATCCACAACTGTACAACATCGGGTGACTCATCCAAGGACAAGATCTTCATGTCAACCAATAGTGTCGCCTACCCTATGGCATAAAGCCCTTTAAGGATGATGTATTGTGTGATGTTGCCCCACTTGAATTTTGTGATATTATTTTAGGCTAACCATATATGTGGAAACATCATGTTCGATATGAGTCTAGACCTTGTAGTTTCATTGTTATTGTGAGAAGAAAATTGTACAAGATCCCAGAGGTAGCTCCACCTATTACAATTTCTTTGGTCTCAGCTACGTAGTGCAAGAAGGTCATCTCCCAGACTGAGAAATTTGTCCTCTTTATGATTCACTCTCAGACTAAACGGAAGCTCATGACCATATCCATGGCCTCTGCACAGGGCTCCTCTATGTAGAAAAAGCAAGTGAACAGGTTGTGGAATAATATCAAGACATCTTCACCTCACCTACCAGGGTGCCTTTGCACTATCAGGTCAAGCATTCAATTGAGCTAACTCCTGGAACGTCTTTGCCTAACAGGTTAGTGTATCGACTCTCTCTCTTAGAAAATGAGGAAATCAAGCGCCATATCCAAGAGCTTCTCCAAAAATGGCAAATTCGACCAAGCTACTCACCCTGCGGAAGCCCAATCGCGCTCGTACAGAAGAAACACGGGACCTGACTACTTTGTATTGATTACAGATTTTTGAACAAAATCACAATTAGGAATTGGTACCCAATTCCCCAAAATGATGACCTTCTTGACCAGCTTAAGGGGAACAAGTATTTCAGTAATATTGATTTGAAGTCTAGCTACCAACAGGTCCCCATAGAACAAACTGATGTATGGAAGATTTCTTTCAATTCTAAATAAGGTATTTACGAGTGGTTGGTCATGCCCTTTGGTTTGACGAATGCCCCAACCACCTTCATGAGGTTGATGGACGACATGTTGCGGCCCTTCACCAATTCCTTTGTGGTTGTATATTTGGATGACATCCTCCCTTCACCAATTCCATTGTGGTTGCATATCTAGATGACATCCTCATCTTCAACAACAGTTGGGAAAAACACTTGCAACACATTCAACAGGTCCTCCACACTATGTAGCAACACAAGTTATATGTTAACTTAGAGAAATGCTCCTTCGGCATGAACGAGGTCCAATACTTCGGATACATTGTGGATGAGCATGGTGTGCATGTCGATCCAACCAAGATCCAAGTCATTCTTGATTGGACAGCCCGAATGACACTCACTGAGCTTCAGAGCTTCTTAGGCCTTGCCAACTTCTGTCGTATATTTTTATTGGGGTTCTCCCATATCACATGGGCTCTCAACTAAGTGACCAAGGGTGGTTGAAAATCCAAATTTGTGTTGGGAAGATCACAACATAAATATTTTGATGATTTGAAACATCACTTATGCTCAACCCCCGTGCTCGCCTTACCTGATCTACAACAACCATTCGACATTGGGATCGATGCTTTTGATTATGATATTGGTGTCATTCTCACTCAACACGATCATCAAGTGGACTATCATAGTGAGACACTCTCGTATGTCATTCCTAAGTACCCCACCTATGACAAAGAAATGTATTCCATCGTACAAGCCTGCCGCCAATGGAAGCATTACATTCTAGGGAAAGAGACAATCATCCATACTGATAACATGCCTCTCCAGTTCATGTAGACACAAGGAAAATTGCAAAATGACCACCATCAAAATTGATCCACATACTCGCAACAGTTTCACCTCAAAATTAAGTATAAGAAAGGGAACACCAATCACGTTGTTGACTATCTCAATTGACCTCTAGTTACAACACTAACCATGGTATTCAACTCTTGCAAGAATGAGACCTCCAGGTGGTCCCAACTCTATGACAACGATCTCGACTTCGCTACGACCTACCAGATGTTGAGAACATGCACGACCGTTTTCAACTTCCATCTTCAGGATGGACTACTATGCCATCTAGGTCATCTATGAGTTCCTTCAAGTGAGTGTGCGAAGCTAATTTACGAAGCCCACTACAATCGAGTGGTATGACACTTTGGTGTGGGGAAGACAGTGGGAATACTACATAAGTATTTATATTGTCCAAAGCTTTGACATGATGTTAGTAAGTATATCAGATCCCGCACTTCATGTTCCACTACCAAGCCAACCATCAAGAAACAAGGACTGCACACCCCTCTGCCTACTCCCAATGGACCCTCAAAGTCTATCTTGATGGAATACATGTTAGGTCTCCCCTCCACAAAGCATGGAAATTATTGTGTGTTCGTGGTTGTTGATCGATTGTCTAAGATGGTCATTCTGACCGCCTACAAGAAGAGTATCACAGCCAAGGCCACCGCCAAGATCTTATTCGAGCGTGTATGGGTGCACTTCGGACTACCACAAACCATCATATCATATCTGGACAATAGATTCTTGAGCACATTCTGGTCCAGCCTTGGGTTTCTATTGGACACCAAGCTCACCAAATATACTACCTTCAACCCTTAGACTAATGGATAGATAGAGGTCGTCAATAGGATGATCGTGCATCTCTTGCGCATGTACAAATCCAAACATCCATGCACATGGGATGAGATCCTTCCTTATGTCCAGCATAGCTACAACAGAGAACTCCATAGCTCAACCAACCACATCCCTTTTGAGGTGGTCTTGGTTTTTCAACCATTGGCCCCCTTTGATGTAGCACTTCCCCTTGCATCCACACATGCGAACTCTTCCCATGCTCAATCTGAGGCCGACAAGGCCACCAAATTCATTGAATGGATTCAACACATCCACCAATAGGTCCATTATATTTTGTAGAAATCCAATGCTAAGTACAAGAAGTCCCATGATCAACACCGGGTTCCCCACAATTTTAAGGTAGGCAACAAGGTTTGGTTGCATTTGCAGAAAGAGCACCTTACTAGACCCCACCGGAAACTGTGGCCACTTCGCTATGGACCTTACACAATCACCAAGGATGTGGGCGACAATAATTTTGAGTTAAGTATTCCCCCTTTATTTGGATTGCACCCAGAATTCAATGTGGACCTCTGTTGGCCATATTTTCCATCACTACTGGACACATCAGAGGTGGCAGAGCAACTGACACCTACAAAGCTCAACCTTGACTGGATGGAACATGCAACCGTTGATCGGATCATGGACACACAGATTAAGGGCACCTTCCAACAAAAACTCCAACTCTGTCGGGTTGTCAAAGCAGGAAAACTACTGCACTAAGGCAAGTGCCTCACCAAGTGTCAATCTCAACAGAAGTTTCCCCATTTCATGGGGATACTCAATGCAATCGAGACCATTTCTTCCTAAGGGGGAAGGACTGATCCAGGTGGGCATCGATAGCCACCCACCTATACCACTAGCTCAATATACAATTTCCATTTTGCCAGTTTTCTACAGTTTTTCAGGTCCCAAACTTCCGGGGTCGCTTTGAGGCACTAAACGACATTTTTTTTACGTGGCAACGCCCAATAGATTATTTTTGGGATGTATTGGGTCATTTGGAATGTGTAATCCTCGGTTAGACCTTTTTGAGAGGTATCAAGTGCCCCAAACAAAGATCGTATGCAAAAGTTATGCCCTAGGAAAGTTGACGTATCAACTACCCCCATTAGTTCCACAAAACTTTTGGCGTTTCATCTTCCGGTGTTATGGTTTTGGGTGTTTAGGGATTTCTCATTTATGCTTTATGTCAAAAAGGTCTTTGGAGCCTCATTGTAATCATCTTCTTGCGAATGCATGTAGCCTTCACATCTCTTCTCAAAGATAAGCTACCACCATTCTAGTGAGTTCATTTCATTCTATATTTTCTTTTAAAGTCTCTGCATATTTTAGTCTTTAATAGAAATTGAGTATTGTTGTAGCTCTACGTTTCTGTCTTATTTCAATGTTTCATTTTGTTCCTTCATAAATATGAATCAACTTATATGAACATTTACATGATGGCAGACCCATTGCTTATGCACATTCTTTTACAACAACAAATATGTAGATTGTCAATAATAAAATATGCACTACTTTTTTCTTTACTTTTACTTTACAAAATTATCTATATATTATGCTCCTTAGATCTCATTCCTTCTAAATGTTTTTTTAGTTAATTCGTTGTTAGAACATTCTTCAAGATATATTTTCCTACTCTAGTAGATTTTTTGTTTTCAATGTATACTCTTGGATGTTGTAGCAAAGAACAAAGTGAAGGAGGTTATACTATTGTTACGCATGTTGGCAAGTTATCTCTAATAGATTTGGATGGTTTTGAAATAACTTTAGCAACATGGGTTTGAACTTTATGACCCTGATAAAGAACAAACGTAAATTGCTCTGACACTAAGCACTAAGTAGTAATATAAATAACTTGGTGGAAGTGAAGAAACATATACCCTATAGCAATTCAAAACTCTCTATACTCCTCGGGGGGTTATGGAAGATAAAAACTCCATCAAACACCACCATATGCTTGGTTGAAGTGCCTTTCCTATTTCTGATCTCTATCAATTCATTCTTGTGTTTGCGATATTGCACACTTTACACATAAGCTTAGTAACTAGAGAAAACTGAAGAATGATTTTCTTGTTTTTGGAATCTTAAAAGAGGAACCTCCAACCTTGATCACCTATGCTCCAAACTTGATCACCAAAGTTCTCTTTGCAACATGTAGAACTATTTCAAGCCATGCACTTTCATAGATATCTCACGTTTCCTTACATTAAAAATGTCCGGTGGAGATGTTGTTGGCGACTAATATGCAGAATTGCAGGATTCATTGGGAAGGGCCTGTCACAGGATCATGTTTGCAAATATCAGTCCTAGTATACAGAGATTTGGAGAAACCAAAAGCTCTCTTCATTCGACACTGTGAGACGAAAGGGATGCACACAAAGGTAAGCATTCCAAAAGCTCTCTTCATTCGATAGATCAGATGAAAGAGATATACACGAAGGTAAGCATTGACTCATGTCCAATTTAGGTTAAGTGGAAATTAGTTTCGTTGGTTGAGATCAAAATATTGATGTTTGTGTCTAATTTTATTTCTTTCATGATTGCAAATATCGCAATATCAGTCCTAGTATGCAGAGATTTGGAGAAACCAAAAGCTCTCTGCATTCGACAGATGAGATGAAAGGGATACACACAAAGGTAAGCATTCCAAAATCTCTCTTCATTCGATAGATCAGATCAAAGAGATATACACAAAGGTTAGCATTGACTTATGTCCAATTTAGATTAAGTGGAATTTGGTTTTGTTAGTTGAGATCAGAACACTGATGTTTGTGTCTAATTTTATTTCTGTTTGTCAGTGTTTGTCAGCATTGCATTGCAACTGAGGACTTCAAAGCTTCTGCATCTACAATGAGTAGGTAAAGCTGTTGCATATATATCAAACTAGAACCAGCAAATTGAGAATGCACATTGCTCATTATCACCAAAAAATACATGTTATATAAAGCCAGTCCACATCAACCTCCCCTGCTACACCCTCTTCCTCTCTTCTTTTTGGTTCACCTTCAACTCAATCTGCAGCAAATACCCAAATGAATGATTGACACCATTCTAAGAAAATTCAATGCTCTACATCCAAAGAAACCCGAAGGCAAGTGTCCTTGCATGATGGTGGACTCAAAATAATGATTGACATCATTCTAAGAAAATTCAATGCCCTACACCCAAAGCAACCCCAAGGCAAGTATCCTTGCAAGATGGTGACAAAATAATAGAAGAATCTATTTAGGAGCTCAAAAGAAAAATCAGTACTTTGGAAATGGACACAGAATAGTTTCATGGTGGCAAAATAACAGAAGAATCTATTTAGGAGCTAAAAAAATATCAGAATTCTGGAAATGGACACAGAATAGTTTCATGGTGGCAAAATAACAGAAGAATCTATTTAGGAGCTCAAAAGAAAAATCAGAACTCTGGAAATGGACACAGAGTAGTTTCATGGTGGCAAAATAACAGAAGAATCTCTTTAGGAGCTCAAAAGAAAAATCAGAACTTTGGAAATGGACACAGAACTTAAACAAGGAGTTTGCTATGAAAGAAGGGAAGCTAAAAGCATCTATTATGAATCTCAAGCACGAGAATAATGTACAAATGAGACATGAGGACTCTCATTCGTAGACTTTGCTGAGATTCCCTTTTGAGAAACCGAGCAACACCAGAATCTGCCTGTCCTCTCAAGAAATTCTAAACATTACCTCGCCAAATGACAAAACTAATGCCGTGAAATCCACAATAATAATCCCTTGTGCTTTCGCAAAGCAACCTGTTAAGGGAGTAAGCTAACTCGGGAGCAATCTTTTCTTTTTTCAGGTAAACAAATCGACCTGAGTTTGGATAGATTTTCAGGAATAGCCTCTCCTCTTTTCAGGTAAACAAATGGGCCTGAGTCAGGACAGATTTTCAGAGATAACCTGTGTTTCATATGAATAAAAGTTCCATGCATTTCAGAACCAAGTTTTCTCCATTTTAAACCAACCAAATATTCAAAAAATCGAATAAAATTCTAAATTGACCAAAAATTTAAAACCACATTGCCAAAAAAAATGTGGAAAAAATAACTAGGAAAAAAAAATTGCTCCCAATTTAGCCCAGCCCAATCCCCTGTTAAAAAGAGAGTAGTGCCCCTACAAGCCAGTAGGGAAACTAAATCAACGCCTCAAAATGTACGTGATCCATCAGTCAGAATGGAAAGAAGAGTTCAGTCAAAATGTGATCATAAACAACTTTAAAATGAGAATCAACTTATAAACAAACTCTTTTTCTACACAAAAGCTACAAGTAGAGTCACTGTGAGCTTATAATACAACATTATATTGAGATGCTTGGAGACTCTTCAGATTTTTAAGCTCTCGTATATGACGTGGCAAAGAGCTCAGTTTGGAACATCCTGAAAGATCTAGAAACTGAAGTCGGCAAAGATTTTTTATCCCTTCGGGTACATCTTCAATTTCTGTGTAACTTAAATCTAAAAACTCCAGCTGTGTGAGTTGCCACAGAGATATTGGTAATGTTCTGATCTTTGTTCTAGATAAATCCAACACCTTGAGGCAGGGAAAGCTGGCCAGAAATGCTTCCGGAATCTTTTCTAATCCTTTATTTCCTCTCAAGATTAGACTTACCAGTTTTCTGCATTTCAATCCTTCTGCCGGGAGATGTGTAACATTATTATCATACAGTGATATTCTTTGACAATCCTCCCTAATTTCCAAGGGAAACTGTTCATGCATTTGACCTGCCCTAAACAAACAATTTTCTTCCTTCTCTCCAATGAAGATTGCCATGTCACGAAGAACATCGTGAGTTTTTAAGAAAACTATTCCCTGTGGAAAGTGCGCTACCTCAAATAAGCAACGATCCACAAGCAAGTTTATATAACTCTTCGCTGTCTCCATCAAATTTGCTGGGTTTTTGCTTTCAACAATCCCTTCTGCAATCCACATTCCAACCAATTTGTCCACTTCGATTTCTTTATCTTCAGGAAACATAGCACAATACAGAAAACAATTCTTGAAGTTAGCATTGGGCAAACGATCATAACTCCATCTCAATATCTGATACAACTCGTATTCAACGCGAGGATGAGTACTTGGGAAATTCAAATCCATTATTTTCATCTGGCCTAAAGCAAGATTCCACTGATCTACAGCCATGATGCCAATCATTGTTGAGGCAATTACATTTATTGCTAGGGGCAACCCTTTACACTCCTTGGCAACTTCCTCTGCAATATGCTCTAAATCAGGAGGAAGATGGCCGTCTTTGAAAGCTACATTGCGAAACAACTCCCATGCTTCGTCTGGGGATAGGGGTTGTAATTGAAAGGATTTTCCTGTGTTCATTTGTCGAACCAGATCTCCATTGCGAGTAGAGAATACAACTTTGCTTCCTCTCTCATTGCCAAATTCCACTCCTAATTGTTTCAGATTGAGTGGATTCCACATGTCGTCTAAAATTAAGAGAAATTTCCTGATTTTGAGATGTGCAGACAATTTCATCTTCCTCAGATCAGAATTAGAATGGAAAACAGTGAGGTCTAAATTGATTGTCTGAGCAATACAACTCTGCAACTCTATAATAGAAAACTGAGACACAGTGACCCAAATCACCACATCAAAAATGTCACTAACCTTGTAGTAGTTATAGACCTTTTTGAGCAATGTGGTCTTTCCAACACCGCCCATGCCCCATATACCAATTAAACCCACTTGGGGAGCTTCGGTGAGCCAACTCTTTAGCTGTTTCTCCGCATTCTTAAACTCCAGACCCACAAAGCCGTAATCTGGTGCATCTTGAAGTAATAGCTCTGCCTGATGCGGTGCAGACGTGACAATCCCTCGAGTATTGTAAAACACAGAAATGTCCGTTTGAATCTCTTTAAAGAGCTCCTCAAAATTTGTTTTCCATTCTCTGATTTGCCTCGAGAGGTTGGGTTTGCAAAGGAAGCAATCAAGGCAATGCTGTTGCTGTCGCGAGCGATCGATCAAACCTCTTGCCGTTCTAACTTCATTTTCCATCCTTCGCACACAGTTGTCCACCGTCGCTGGAAGCGTTCTTTGTTGTTCTTGGAATTGATTCCTAATATCGAGTAAGAGACTCTTCATTCGATTTAACTGAGTTTCTAGATTCTTTCTGTTTTCATCCAAGTGAATGGCATCATCTATCTGCTGGATGAGTGGATTAATAATCACGCTGGTTATCGTGTTGCTTATAGTGTTGCCTGCAGTTCCAGTGGCAAGATCCAAAGCCATGGCTATTCCAGAGCACAGTATCAAAATAAAAGCGGAGAGAGAAGAGAGTATCAGTTAACACGCAGAAGAAAGTACCAGCATAAAAGCAGAGGAAGAATGGGAGATTGATTGAGACGCGGGTGGGTTGCATTGCATGCAGAAATATATAAATCAGAATCCGTTCTACTCCCCATGTTCTCATTCACCACTCATAGCAAAATACAGATCCGTTGATTGGCGATGTCATGTACGAAGCTGCCCACTACACACTTTCCTTTCCTTTGCCGTGAAGTTCAGGCCTATTTTCCATAGTCTTCAATGGCGGCCAATATCCAGCTCGCCGTCTTGAATTATTTGACCAAAAAGTTTATTCCATTACATTATTATTGTACCACCATTTACTTTAATTGATTCTTTCTTCTATTTTCTTCCTCTTCCCTATGCTCTCATCCACACACATCACATCACATCAGTAACACAATTCACATCCATTATCAACATCTACTTCAATGGATTCTTTTTCCATTTTTTAAAATTGTACGACTTTTCATTCGCACACAACATGAAAACAATTAACATGTACTTCATTTGAATCTTTTTCCAATTTTTCCTAATAGACAAGTTCTCATTCACACACAATATGAAATAATTCAAGTTCATAACCAACCTCCACTGTAATT